>PVHY01012080.1:0-45703 GCA_004024945.1 Uropsilus gracilis
GGACTAAACAAACCTAAGGAAGACAAGACAAAAAAAAAAAAGCCACACCTGCCCCTTATCCTCTCTGACTACAAAGAATTGGTATCATCTCAACAGCCAACTAGAAGCATGGAAAAAATAAATAAGATAAAATAAAATTTAAAAAAAATGGGGATTCGTGGATTAATAACCCCAATTTTACACCAACCAAAGACACTTGCAGGAAAACTCTTTCAGGGAAACACAGAAAATCAAGTTAGACCCATTCAGCCTAAGGGAGATAATCCCCAAGACAAAGGTAGGCAGATTCTATAGCAGTAGGCATACCTGCCCATCACCCTATCTGACTAAAGGAACTGGTTCCCCCAAACAATCAACATAAGCAAGTAAGGTAGCTAACACAGAAGCATAGACTCAAAAGCAAAATTAACTACAACCTGGTAGAGGACTCCAATCAACAAGCCAACCAATATTAGAGCCATGGTTGCTCAATATGTAGAGCAAGCCCAGAAGCAAAACATAGAAAAGAAGAAAAATACAAATATTCAAGCAAGCTCTATGGGAAACAATACATCACCAAAGGAAAGGCAACCTCTAAAAAACAACAAGGATGACAATGAACAAATGATTATCTGGTTGACAAAGAACTCAAACTCAACATGATGAAAGCACTCAAAGAGATAAAGGAAGAACTAGAAAAATACAAAGAAAAAGGAAACAACCTGACAGAGGCATTTAATGAGTGAAAAGAACAAGTAGAAAAATATAAAAACAGAAAGCATCAATAAGAACAATATATTGATGAGTTGAAGAATGAGATTGAATCCCTAAATAAGAAACAGAAATGGAGGCACTCAAAAATGCAAGGGAAAGTCACAAAAGCAGATTAGATGAAATAGAAGAATGGATCAGTACCGTTAAAGATACTAAAATAGAGAAGATAAAAAAGAAAAAGATAAATACAAAGTAAGAAGACAGAAGAAAAACTCAAAGTTCTATCAGAATACTTAAAGAAAGGAAACATAAGAGTAAATGGAATCACAGAAGGAAAAAGAGGAACATGGTAACTGAAAAGCTAGTTAAGGAAATCATGGAGGAGAACTTTTAAAACCTGAAGAACAAAATAAAAAATAGACATATAGGAAGCCAAAAGGACACCTAACTTCATCAATGAAAGAAAAACTACAGTGAGACACATTATCATAAAACTTCCAGGAGCTGAAGATAAGGAAACAATAATGAAACTGATCAGAGGAATGACGCAGATAACAAACAAAGGAAAATCTATTAGGATGACTTCAGATTTCTCAGAAGAGATACTGCAAGGAAGGAGAGGCTGGAGCCACATTAAAAAAACAAAAACAAAAACAAAAAAAAAACTCCAAGACAAGGAAAAGAATACACTGTCTTTTTTTTTTTTCAAAAGCACATGGATCACTCACCAAAATCTGCCATATACCAGTCCACAAGGCAAAAGTGATTAAAAACACAAAATTAAAATAATTCCAACTTTTTTATCTGATCATAAAGGTATCAAACTAGAAATTAACAATGAAATAAAATAAAGAGAGTATATACCACATGGATATTGAACAAATCTTTTGTTGGAAGATACTGAATAAATGGGGAAATCAAAGAAGAAATTAAAACTCAAACAGGACCATAAATGAAAAAGGAGGATTTACAACAGACACAGCAGAAATCCAAAAGATAATTAAAGATTACTATGAACATCTATATGCGAACAAATACCTCAACCTGGATGAGATGGACAAATTCTTAGAATGATACAATCAACCAAAATTGAAAAAAGATGAAATAGAGGTCAATAGAGGTCAATCATACAATCAACAGGTCAATCGTAAGTAGTGTAATTGAAGTAGTCATTAAAACTCTATCTAGAAACAAGAGCCCAGGACCAGACAGATTCACAAATGAATTCTACCAAACATTCAAGGATGAAGTAATGCCTCTACTACTAAAACTCTTCCAAAAAATTGAAAAGGAAGCAAAACTACCATATATATTCTATGAAGCAAGCATTGCACTAAATACCAAAACCAGAGATAACACAAAGAAAGAAAACTATAGGCTAACCTCCCTAATGAACACAGATGAAAAATTATAACAAAACCCTGACAAATACAATCAAACAATGCATAAAAATGATTATTTACCAAATGGGAGTCATCCCAGGGGCACAGGGATGGTTCAACCTCTAAAAATCAATGTAATCCATCAAATCTGCAAGGAAAAAAACCAAAAACCATATGATCATATCAATAGATGGAGAAAAAGCATTTGATAACTGTCACCATCCATTCATGATGAAAGTCCTTGAGAAAAATAGACTAAAAAGGAACATAGCTAAACATAAGAAAAGGCATCGATGACAAACCCAAAGCAAACATTGTCCTTAATGGGAAAAATCTGAAATCAATTAAGATCTAGAACAATGTGATGCCCAATCTCACCACTCGTTTTCAAAACTGTACTAGAAGTTCTGACTAGGGCAGAGGTAAGAGAAAGATATAAAAGGAACAAATAGGGAAAAACAAAGCTGTCATTATAAGGTACTTTATGTAGAGATAAGGTACTTTATGTAGAGAACCCCCCCAAAATCACAGAAAAGGTATTTGAAATAATAAACCAGTTCAGTAAGGTAGCCATATACAAAATCAACACACACAAAGATCAGTGACTTTCTTATATGCCAAAAATCAATCAGAAGAAGAAGAAATTAAAAAGAAAACTTCCATTTACCATCACATTTAAAAAAAATACCTGAGGGGTGGTAAATAATTGAAAGATCTATACAAAGAATATTATAAAACATTTTTTAAAGAAATAGAAGACATACAAAGAAATAGACATTCTTTGCTCATAGATGGGAAGAATTAACATTATCAAAATGGCCATTCTACCAAAAGCAATCTACAGATTCAAAGTAATTCCAATAAAAATACCAATGACATTTTTAAAGAGATAGAACAAAAATTACTGAAATTCATATGGAATAACAAAAGATCCTGAGTATCCAAACCCCTTCAAACCTACAGAAGAAAGAATGGAGGATTACTATCCCAAACCTCAAACTCTACTACAGAACATAATAATTAAAATATCATGGCACGTGGACAATTAGACCAATGGAACAAAATTGAGTGCCCAGAAATAGAACAACACATATAAAGTCAACTAATTTTGGACAAAGGGACAAAAAACATACATTGGAACAAGATAGCCTCTTCAATAAATGGTGCTGGGAAAACTTGGTCACTATTTCAAAAAAAAAAAAAAGAAAAGAAAAATGAACCAAGACAACTTCCTCACACCATCAAAAATCAAATCAAAATTGAAAAAAAACTTAAATATAAGACCTGAAACCAACAAAATACTTACACTTCAGAAATCCCTTTCAAGATACATGCACAAATGCTAAAAAAAGAAAGAAAGAAAGAAACTATAAACAGCTTGAACTACATTAAGTAAAAATATTCTGTACAGCAAACAAGACAATAACCAAAACAAAAAGAAGCCCAACCTAATGGGAGAGAAAAATTGCCCTCCATACAAGTCATAGGGTCTAACAACAAAAATAGGCAAAAAAAAAAACCAAAAAAACAAAAAAAAAACTCACACAACTAAACCAAAACAAAGTAAAATAAAAACCAGTCAAAAAATGGGTAGAAGAAGTAAAAAGACATTTCTCCAAAGTGGACAAACAAATGGTCACTAGGAATTTGAAAGAATACTCAAAATCACTAGTAATCTGGTAAATAAAAATCAAAACCACAATGAGATACCATCTTACACCAGTTAGAATGGCCTATATCAAAAAAGCAGGCAGCAGGAAGGCTGGCATGAATGTGGAGAAAAAAGAACACTCTTTCACTACTGGTGGGATTGGAAACTGGTTCAGCCACCATGGAAGAGTGTGTGGAGAATCCTCAAACTACTGAAAATAGAACTATTATTCGATCCAGCAATCCCACTACCGGGAATTTACCCAAAGGATATTGAAACAATAATTAACAAGGATTCCTATACTCGGATGTTATTGCAGCACTATTTACAATAGTCAAAATATGGACACACCAAAATGTCCCAAAATGAATCATTGAAAAATATATGGTATATTTACACAATTGAATAGTATTCTTTAATTAGAGAAAAAAACTGGCAAATATGAAGCATTTGTGATAACATGGATGGTCATACAGAGAATTATATTAGCAAAAATAAGTCAGAACAAACAACAACAAAATCTATATGATCTCACCTATAGATAGGATGTAGGATTGACAGGCAAAAGACAAGGAAAAAAACCCAGGGTAAGCTGACAGCAGAGAGGGGGCAGGTTCTTGGGTAGGTGGCCGGTGAGGGGGAGAGAGATCTGGGAAGAAAGGAGCATGGGAAGATCGGGATGAAGTCTTGTGGGCGATAGGGTGGAGAGAGAACCCTGGGGAAAGCAATGATGTAATAAAATATATTTTATTGAGGCCTTATAAGTGGAATTATTGTCTTGATTTCTTCCATTTCTAGCTGATATTTGCATATAGGAAGACAACAGATTTTTGTGTACTGATTTTGCAAGCTGACAATTGGATTGATTTATTGTTTCACTTAGATTTCCAGTAAAGTCTGTAGGGTATTCTTCATATAACATAATGTCTGCCATTAATGACAGCTTTACTCCTTCTTTCACAATTTGCATTCTTCTTATATGCTTCTAATGACTGATTGCTCTAGCCAGCACTTTCAATAGTATGGTAAATAGTACTGGTAATATCTTCATTTTTTACCAGATCTTAGTGGAAAAACATTCAGCTTTTGACCATTAGACCATTAGGAATGACATTACCTGTGGATTTCTCATATATTTATTAAATTTAGGTTTATAGCTATCCCCAATTTTGAGGATTTTTGAAATAAATGGGTGTTGAATCTTTTCAAATGCTTTCTCAGACTTTATAGATATGATCACATAATTTTTATCTCTCCTTTTTTATGTGGCTTGTATAGATTGAGTTTTGGATTTTGTACCATCCTTGAATCCCTGAAATGAATTCTATTTGATCATGTGCAAATGCTTTTAATACATCATTGAATTTGGTTTGCTAAGATTTTAGGTGAGATCGGGCGCATTCAGGGTGGTATGGCTGTAAACTGGTTTGCTAAGATTTTATTGAGTGGTTTTGCATCTATATTTATCAGATAAATTAGTCTGTAGTTCTTACTTTTGTGGTATGTTTATACCAAGGAAATGTTGGTCTTGTAGAATGCATATAGATTTATTCCCTTTCTCGATTTTTGGGAAGAGTTTGAGAAAATTAAACCATTTTGGAAGGTTTGGTGAAACTCAGTAGTGTATCTGTCTTGACCTACACTTTTGTTGTGGGGAGACTTTTGATTACTGTTTCAATTTCTAGTATTGGGTTATCATTACAAGAAAAGAAACATAAATATACAGAAAGATATTCTCTGTTCATAGACCAAAAAGGTTAATGTTAAAATGGCCAACTTAAGCAATATACATATTCAATACATTCTCTATTAAGTTTTCAATGATATTTCTCAAAGAAAGTAAGCACACATTATTAAATGTCACATTGTACCTCAAAACATCCTGAATCAAAAAAGAATCATATTATGGCTTTGTAGTATAACTTGAAGTCTGAAATAGTTAGACCTCTATTCTCTCTTTTTTGGCTGGGATACTTTTTGATAACCGAGGTCTTTTGTTATTCCATATGAACTTCTGTAATTGTTTTTCTATCTCTTTAAAGAATGTCATTGGAATTTTTATAGGGATTGCATCGAATCTGTATATTGCTTTTGTAAGTTCATTTTGATGATGTTAATTCTTCCAATCCATGAGCAGGGATGTTTTTCCATTTCCTTATGTCTTCCTCTATCTCTTTTAGGAGTGTTTTAAAGTTTTGTTTTTTTTAAAAAATTATTTATTTTTTAATTTATATATATTTCACATCATTTCAGTCCCTGGGGGTCATCCAACACCCACCACCTCCCCTCCCCGCCCGCTGGTCCCCACTCTCCCTTTGTATAGTTTAATTTGGCTGACTCTATAGTAGTGAAACCATTTGGTTTCTGTCCCTTTCTGACTCGTTTCTGTTATGTTTTAAAGTTTTCTTTGTATAGATCTTTCACGTGTTTTGTTGGGTTTATTCCCAGGTATTTAACTGTTTTTGGTGCGATGGTAAATGGAACTTTTTAAATTTCTTCTTCTTCTTCTTGGTTTTTTGCATATAGAAAGGTTACTGACTTCTGTGTGTTGATTTTGTAACCAGCTACCTTACTGAACTGTTTTATTAAGGAGACCTCATATTGGTACAAAGGGACACCTGTGCCCGGATGTTTATTGCAGCTCTATTTATAATTGCAAGGACATGGGAAACAACCCAAATGTCCCAAAAGAGATGAATGGATGAAAAGGATGTGGTATATATACACAATGGAATATTATTCATCAATTAAAAATGACAAATTAGATGAATTTATGATAACATGAACACAACTAGAAAAAATCATATTAGCAGAAACAAGTCAAAAAGATAAAGACATACACCAAATGGTTTCATTATTATATGGGACCTGGGAAAGATAAACAAAAATCTATGAAGAAAAGTCTAAAAAAGCTAACAACCTAATTGAAGGACACAACTCAGGGCGGGGAACAGGAAAGAGGGGGAATGGTCAGGGAGCGTGGGGGGTGAATTCTGGGGATTACAAAGATGTGAAATTTATATATAAATAAGTTATTTGCTTATAAAAATAGTAATCATAATCAAAATGTATAAAAATGGTGATACCACACTCTAGATTTCAAAACATACTTCAAAACAATGGTAATGAAAGGAACATGCAAAAAATAAATGAAACTACACAACTATCTCACATCATACACTAAATTTAGCTCAAAATGTATAAAAGAGTTGAGTGTCAACCCAAAGACATAAAATGAATAGAAGAAAATATAGACAAAGCAGTCTCTAACAAAGTTCTCAGGGATGTCTGAGTTCATATACAAGAGCAAAAAAAAAAAAGAGGAATATAAGCAGTTGTCATTATATCAAAATAAATGATTCTGCTAAGCAAACAACTCCTCACAACTATCACTGAAACAAAAAGATTCCACAGTAAATGGAAGAAAGCACATCATACTTCTCTCAAAGTTCTATAAATAACTCATTCTACTAAACAAAAACAAAATAATAATCCATTCAAAAATGGGAAGAAGACCTAAATGGACACTTCTCCAGGGAAGACATGTGCTTAGCCAACAAAAGGATGAATAAATTCATCATCATTTATCATCAGAGAAATGTAAATCAAAATCAAAATGTGATATCTTATACTTGCGAGAATAGGTCCCATATCAAAAAGACCAAGGACAAGTGTTTGTGAGGATGTGGAGCAAAAGGAACCCTTGTACAGTATGAGTTAGAATGTAGATACTTCTGACCCTTATGGAAAATAAAATATTGAGAAATTAATTTATCATATGATCTGAGCAATTACACTTCTAAGCATCTACCTGAAGAATGCAAAATCATCTTTTGTTTCTGGTTCAGGTAAAACCAAACCAATAAACAAACCCTAGAATCTGACTATAGAATTAAGGTTGCTGGGGCCGGGATACTTGGGGGGAAGAACAAAATGGGGAGAGAATACAGTGGACTATTGTGGAGGAATATGGGTGTCTTGGTGGTAGGTATAACTGTGTAAAAATACCTGAAGGGGGTAATCTTACACAATGAAACCATATGCAATTTTCTAAACAAATGTTACCCCAAAAAAAGAAAAAGAAAAGAAACACTAATGCCTGTCTTGCTCACATTTTTGAAAGGAGCACATTTACTTAGAACAGAGATTCTACAGTCTTGAGGTAGAAGTTTCGTTCTCTTTTTTCTGGTCATACATCTACTAATAGGGACTAACAAAGAAAAAAATGGTATATAAAAAATTAAAAACAACTGGTATGACTAAATGTTCATAAATCTAGTTCCATTCTCAAATGCATTATTTCAAGTTTGTAGTATTTTTGCAAAAATGTTTCTGAGAAGTCTGTAGAAGCAAACTTTGGGAAGCCCAATAATTCATAAATAAAGGAAATAACTGATACCAACTTGCATAACTAATGACCCATGGCACTATGGTTTTCTAGTTTAGCTACTGAGGGATTTATTTGATTCTCTCTCTCTCTCTCTCTCTCTCTGAGCCCTTGATTGTTTACATGGTCATGCTTCTGTGTATCCTCAGTTATATATCTACAGTTATTATTACAGATTTGTGGTTAAGCATTCTACAGTCATAATCTTAGTATAAAAACATTAGTTTTACTCACTTCCATGTATATAGAATTTTATCATTCTGATTATTGGACTCATTTGTTTTGCTGTGTTTGTTGCCTCTTTGGCATTTTACTCTGGTTCATCTTATTTCAAAAAAAAAAAAAAAAAACAACAACAACAACAAAAAAAAACCTCTTTTAGAACTTTTAGTCAGTATTACTTAATATACCTTGAACCACCTAGTAACTATGTCCAGTTTGTAGTAAGAGGAAAATGATAGTGAGTCAAACTAAATTGAAACATTATCCTCTCACAAAATAGTTTAAGCATTCTAAGGGTGATAGGAATACTACACATTGTTAGTAAAGACACAGGCACATGCTATAATATTCAGCTCCAGTATTCTAAGCATTTAGTTTCCATCCTCAAAATTAAGGTCCAAAATAACTATAAATATTTGTCCACTGGGTTCAAGTTTGAGAAACGAAGAAATAAATGAAAGGGACTGGATGAAGAATGGTGCAAATTAACTCTGTTCATTCTTAAGGAGTTTTCTCAGAAGAGGCATCTGCTAACTCTTAGGTGGTTATCTAATGAACCACCTCAGCTATGAGAAGATTGAAAGCCATGCAGTAAAATAGTGATCCATCCCTAAAGAAAAAAATAATAAACTCAAAGTAAGAAACAGAATTCTTTAATTAAAATATTTTACTTCCTTGGTGGAAAAAAAAAGATGTAGTATTGCAAGGAATATTCTAGTTTCTTCCAAATTATAATATTATTACTTTATTTGTTTCTTAGAATAATTACATGATGCTATTCTAATTTATATATCTTTACAGCATAAGAGATTTAATTTTCAGAACACATTGGTAAAAGAAAAAAGTAATAGCTGCTTTCCTAACAGGAAGTCTGTTAACAAATGATTCCAAATGATGTTTCTCTGTTCAAATGTATCACAGGTTTGCATATCATGGCATATTATTATATGACCAGAATTACCTTCCTGTAGGTGAAATATGCTTCCTTTCTCTAATGCTGTGTGACAATGTAACCCATTCTGACAGAAAAATTAATCAACAGCAGTGCACTCTTATTCTTAGTGGAAGGTGAATATGTTATCATTTGTTTCTACCAACAATTTTGTTCTTTTAACTTTTAAGAAGAGTATGGGCTCATTCTTTGGGCTAAATTCTGGAAGGTAATGGCATGTAAAGCAAAGGAAAAGCACATTACAGCCAGAGACACAACACACACCAGAATTAAACTCACAATATCTGTGAAGATGTTAAGTTTGAGTTAGCAGAAATTGACTAATACTAAAGGACATAAGTGACTCATTCTATTGCAGAAGTGCAGAAATGGAAATTTTAATTACTTTTGTTCTGATGCCAGTAAAATTTCTTAATAAAAAAAAAAAACAACAATATGCCCTAATAAAAAAGATCATTTGGATTTTCATCTTTCCCTGCAAATGTGTTTGAACTATTATCAGAGACTTAAAGTCTTTCACACAGAATTCACATGCAAGAGAGGCATGGTGAGGTGAAATAAAATGCCTCACATTTCTGCTTCCATTGTCTATTTCCTTTTTCAAATGTGTATCCTCATCATTTCTACAAAGTGTCATATAAATAAAGGACACAAAATAATGCATAGTGGGAATCAAGCAGAGTATTCATGCAAGACTTGAATTCATTTAGAAATGAACTAAAAAAAATTGCCTGAAGAAAAAAAAAAATGCTATTTTCTCTCCCTGAACCACACTCTAATGTATGAACATGCCTTTAAACATAAACAGTTTGGTACTACCAATTAAAAAGTGAGAATAAGTAGGGGTTTTTCTTTTGGAGGTACTAACTAAAGTTGCATTTAAAGATCATTGCATTGATAAATAATGGTAAAGTGATAAAATTTTATTTAATTACTACATGCGTTGGAAGATTATTTTATGAGAATTTAAGCCACATCATTTAGCATAAAGGAAAGTTATGATTTTAAAAAAACAATAGGTAAGTCTTTAATTTACAATTTGCACATATTAGCTATTTCTTTCTTTTTTCGTCTCACCCTGAAATAATTTCAACAATTCAATCCTCATGCAATTCAAATAGCTGTCCCTTTTATTTATATGTTAATTTATTTCATTAATTTATTTATTTTTATTTTTGAGACTAGGTCTCGCTATTTTTGCCCGTGGAACCGCAGGCTCATGTTACCCGGGGTACCACAGACTCAAACAATCCCCAGCTTCAGCTTCCCAGGTAGCTGGGATTACAGATGTGAGCCACCACATTCAGCCACTTCATAGGCTGAAGCTTACAGGCACGAGTCACCGTACCTGGCCTCATTTATGTTTTAATTGATTTAAATTTGAGTGACAATTGATTTACAATGCCATATCTAATTTAGGTGAATAGGTTCATGCTCTAAGATGCATATCACTCCACCACACCTGCCACAGATGCACCCATCTTAAAAATAATCAGTCACAACAAAGGTAGAAAAAGAGAACTAGGACTAAAAATCATTCTTTTAACAGGACATTTGTATGAATTTGAAAAGGAAAATATCTGCAGGATTATGTGTAAAAGGAAGATGACATTAGAGCTTTTTGTTTTAATTTGAAAGAGCAAATTTATTTGAAAAAGACTAAGTGGAAGATCAGTTATAAAGGGAGAAAGAAAAACAGGACTACTTGTGATCAGGGAAGGAAAAGAAAAGATTACCTTAGAATTTCTTTTTAATCTCATTATTGGAATCTAAGATTTCCATGATGTAATATTGTCTTGTATAGGATTAATTGCTTTCAGGAACTACCCTTCTTTGGATAGAATTCAATGATGAGTTGTAGTAGAAACAACAATAACCACGACATGAAGTTATTATACAAAATGACCTGACTTAGAAGTATGATGCCAGGAAGAAAAGTAAATAGGTTTCTAATTGAAGGTTTGTAGTTGTTAAGAGATAGAAGTGCCTGGAAGATATTTTTCTATTATTGGTGTTGTTAAGATGCTTTAGATGTTTTGATTCTTGAACCAAACGAAGTAAATGTCAGTGGTTCCAAACAATGATTCTGCTTTTACTTTTCTGCCCCATTAAGATGAGAGACTTTATTGCCAGTGAAACTATGACAAGTTTCAAAGGGAGATTCATTTTAGAGTAGAAAAAATGGCAAAGAAAACTCACTGAGATTCAATGAACACAAAACTATACATTACAATCCTACTTGTGGTCATCTACAAACAAGTAAGTATTAATTGATTAAACACTGTGTGTGTTACATTGACTTACCATATTAAGTACAATGAGAAAATACTTTTCTATAATAAACAAAACTATTTCTAGTAAGGATTTCAAAATGCTTTTAAGAAATTGAAATTATTTTTAATCATGAAAAGCTAGTAGTTAAAACCACATGAAGCATGAGTTGTGAGTTGTAAGGTGAAAGGAATCCATGATTCAATTTGTTGTTAGTTTGGTAAATATAATTTGGCTTTAGTTTTTAATTATAACTCTGGGGGAAGAGAAATATTTATTAATTTTTAAATCACATTAAATGTACAACAGTTCTATTTTTATAATGCATATAGCTTAATGGTGACTTATATTGGAAAACTGCAGATGACAGGAATACATATTTCCTCTTTCTTGACACATTATTAAGATAATAGTAAAGCAATAAATAGTATCAGCCACAGCAATAAAGAACATGAAACGAGAACTATAAAAAACTGTCAGGAAATTTCTAGAAGACAGAAAACATTAGATACAGTGTTGAATGATGATAGGAAAAAGTCATAGTCTAGTTGATAAGCAAAGGGGCTGGCTATAACTGATGAACTGCCTTCTGGGCTTTCCAGATCTTCCAGAAGCCAGGAGTGAGAAGTTGGGTTCATTGGAGGGTCAGAGAGGTGGTTCCTTTTCCTATCCAAGATCTCGCCCCACAATTCATCTCTCAGTTCTTTAAACAAAACCACTTGTGACTAATGACTTCAGAGGAAATAGTGGGCATTAGTGCCCCATTCTTATTTTTACACTTATCAAGTCCCCCAGCAAAATGGCCACATACCAAACTCTCACACAGTAGATCCACTAGGCAATAAATCTCACAAAAATACTTTGTGTTGCAAGTCAACCTTCCTTTGACTTATAAGGAAGTGTCAATAATTATTCATTGGTCTATACAAGAACTGTACTATACAAGATAAAGACCAACATAAACAAACAAAAAAACAAAACAAAAATATCTTTAAAGGAGACAAAAGCAATAGAAAGAATAAATAAAACTGGTAACTCAACCATATCTGTAGTTAAAATCTTCAAAGAGAGAAGAGAAAGATATGCATTGTATCCTTTTAAAAAAAAGGTATATTGAGAAATAAATATTCTCAAAATAAGTGGCGTTTCCTAGAAAATAAAAACATGATTTTAAAAAGATCATTATATGTTTGGAGAATCTACCTGAATATCAAGCCAAAAATCATAGAAGTAAAAGTATGAGAGTAAACATGAGTTAAAAAAGAATAAACCAAAGAAAAGTTCAGAGAAAGTTAATAATAATAATAATACATTTCATACAAGAAAAGTGATCTGAGTTAAATACCTTCACACCAGAGATGTCTGATCATAAACAGAGTGAAAAATTTTCAAAACTTACATGCACTGAGAAAATTCTACAATTCTCTAGAAAAAAAAAACAATTTCAAGTGAGTCCACCATCACTGTGTTTCTAAGAGAGTGAAGTCTTGCCTTCCTGGGACTAAGTGAAAAATAATATATCTTTTAATATAGTTAACTATAAATTTTCTCAGTGAATAGACTTGTTTTAATATTTTCTTAAGGCTTTATTTATATAATTTCAGATTTACATGCAGATGCAGGAAATAATATATATATATGTGTGTATGTATACATATATACATATGTATGCCTTTCTGGTCATTTAAAAATCCTTGGTAATCTTTGTCTTTTGATTATTGTATTCAGAGTATAGTTAGGTAATTTTTGATACTTTAGCTTAATTTTGACATTAAAATTTTTGTTTCCATTTTTTTCTTGTTCTTATCTTTTAGTTTCTCATTTTGCATCTTACTGTAGATTAGTACAGATATTTTCTAGATTTTCTGCATTAATTATTCAATTGTTACAAGAGTAAGTCTTAGTACTGTTTGCATTATGTTTATTCTAAGTATAGTGATACAAATATGTGGTTTATAATAGGTTACTGGTATCAACATTTCACTAGTTCAAATATGATGCAGAAATGTCCCTTCCATTTAAATTCCAGATTTAAATATCATTGTCTTGGTTCTAATTAGCATTTAAATTTTTAACACAATACATGAAACTCAAGAAAAGCATGGTCTGTAGTTCATACCACTCTTTCTTCTTTCCATTGTTTATATTCCTACTTGGCAGTAAGAAATACTGTGATTCCTTCTTTGGTTGTATCCTCTCTGCTTGAAGAAGTCCATTTAAATGGTCATTAAAGTAGGTCAGGTAGAGATAAATCAGTTTTATTTTGAGAATTTTTTTGTTATTCCTGAAGAATAGTTTCATCAGGCATTAAAGAAACAATATATTAATATAATATCTGTATTTCTGTTCTTGCATCATTTAGAAAATATCCCTTCTTCCTTTTGGCCTCCAAGTTTCATAGGAGAATTCCACTACAAAAAATTTAGTGACCGTGGTTTATCTAAATTTCTATTTAGTTTTCAAAAGTTTATGTATGCTGTGTCTTGACATTGATTTCTTTGTGGTTGCTGTAGGGGACTATCTCTGTAACTTAACTGCAGATTGTAACTTTTACTAAATTTGGAAGATTTTCAGTTATTATTTCTTCAAATGCTCTTTCAGTTCTAATTGTTTTACTTTTTTTTCCTGGGATTCCAATGATAAAGATTTTGGACTTTTTGGTTATGGCCCACATTCCTGAAGTGCTGTTCATTTTCTCTTTATTTATTTTATTTTTTATTTTACATGAATTATATTTCTTACTGATTCTGTCTTCACTGCAATTAAGTTCATTATAAAATACTTTTGCTATTACTGTATTTTTCCACTTTATAATTTCAACTTGGTTTTATTTATAGCTTTGATTTTTTTGGAGGGGTAAATTTTCCTATTTTTTTCATTTGCTTCAAAAGATTTTGTAATTGTTTATTGAAATTGAAATTGTTTATTGAAATTTTTATGAAATATCTCATAAAATTTTTATGAGAAAAATTTCAACATATGATTCATTTTGATTTTGGTGTCTTTTAATTATCTTTTTCTATTAAAATCATATATTGCTGGATCTTGGTATAATGATTTTTTTTTTTTTTTGGTCATCTCATTATGTTAGGAAAACCTGAGCCCTATTTTTTTTCTTTTTTTCTTTTTTTTTAAATTTAGCAGGCATGTTTAATATGTAGAGCTTGAGCTGTATTTGTGGATTGTGGATCCAGTATCCATTTAATTATCAGAGCTTCTATGGTATTATTTTAATTAGCCTAGTTTAGTTGGTGCTACTGATAGCTCCTACTGTTCTCTTTGCCTCAGGGTATGAAAGAGGTTTCCTAGACCTGATCATCAAGTATATCTCAATGAGGAAGGGGCAGTTTGATTTCACTACTTGTGTCTCTCTCATGATGTTTCTGAGTGGGAGAGAAGAGTCATATGCTATGGGGGCATTGGTTTTCCTCAGACCAAATAACTAGACTAAATGCCTGGTTATAACCCAGCAATTGCTCTTCTGGAAATCTACTCAAAGGAGACCTCAGTGTGGGTACAAAGGGAAACCTGTGCTCAGATGTTTTTTGCAGCACAGAAACACCAATATGCCAGCTTAGAACTGGAATCTTCAGGTATTGTTAGCAGAGATCCAGACAAAAATACATGAGAGAGAAGTTTCAGGGAACTACACCTCTTTTCCTGCCTACTGGCCACTGCAGACAATGACTTGGCAAATACTTCTACAATCCAGCAATAGTACTAAAAAAATAGTGCCCACTGACTTACGTAGCATTAGCATACCAAGGGCATATGGGAAGAAAGACAATCACAAATGTCCAAACCTATGATCCTCAGACCAATGCACCTCAGAAGTAACTTAGCCCACTGAAACCAACAATACAGGTGCAGGAAAATATTATGGCCTGACAGAAAAAGAATTCAGAACTGTCATAATTAAAAACCTGGAAGATTTAACAGAAAAGACAGAAAAGGAAAAGAACAACATGAAAAGCACAATCAATTAATTAAGCAATGAGAATGAATCCTTAAAAAAATAAATTGAATGAAGTCAACAGAACAATAGAAAAACTAAAGAGCCCAGGGAAAAGCCAAGAACAAAGAATAGAACAAATGGAAGAAAGGGTTAGCACTCTCAAAAATTCAGAGCTAAAAATGAGAAAAAAAGAAAAAAGAAAACCAGAAAAAGAAAGAGATATGCAAAGGAAGGGGGAGGTAAAGATACACTCAGGGAAATATCTGAGAACATGAGAAAAGCCAAATCATAGCAATGGGCAGCCAAGAAGGAGAAGAGAAAGACAAAGTAACTGAGAAAATATTTGAAGAAATAATCGGAGAGAATTTTCCAAAACTGAAGCAATGAAAATAGACATACAAGAAAATAGAACACCACCAACATACTATAATGAAAGAAAACTACACAAGACACATAATAGTTAAAATACCAAAAATTCAAGATAAGCCAAAAATAATATAACTACTGAGAATCAGCAAACAGATAACTTATAAAGGAAAACTTGTTGAGCTCACCACAGACTTCTCATAAGAGACACTTAGGGTGTTAAGTCCGAGGCGGGCTTATTTTTGGGGGACTACGGAAGAACAAGACTGACACGATTTTTTCTGCAAAAGCACGGGGTTTATTCAGACCAGCATGCTGGAGCCACTATTGGAAAAAGAGTGAATTAATGAAAAAATCAAAAATGAAATAAAGAAATATTTCAAGATGAATGGTAATGAGCATATAACCTTCCAGAACATATGAGATGCTCTAAAAGCAGTAATAAGAGGGGAATATATAGCAATACAGTCCCCTATTGAGAAACAACAAAATATTCAAAGAAGTAACATATCTCATATCTGAGAAAACTAGATAAAGAATAGAAAATTCCAAAAGCAAATAGAAGGAAGGAGATATGAAAATGCAAGTAAAAATAAATGAAGTTGAAACAATAACAAAAAGACAATTGAAAAGAACAACAAAACCAAAGCTGGTTCTTTGAAAAGATAAACAAAATAGATAAACAATCAAAGCAAAAAGAATCCCAATTAAATGGAAAAAATCTTTGACAAAGGAGCAAAGTCTATATATTGGAACAAGGATAGTCTTTACAATAAATGGTGATGGGAATTGGACCACTATAAACAACAACAACAAAATGAATCTAGATTACTCCCTCACAACATGTATAAAATCCAACTCAAAATGGATAAAAGACTTGGATGTAAGGCTTGAAACCATAAAATATATAGAAGAAAATATGGGCAAAACACTCCAAGACCTACCCTTCAGAAACCTATTTCAGGATACAGTTATTGATGTCAAAAAAAAAAATGAAGGAAAATATAAACAGTTGGGACTATATCAAACTAAAAAAAATTGTACAGAAAAAGAGACAATAACCAAAACAAAAAAGAAATCCAACCAAAATGGAAAAAACAAATTGCCCTGTATACAAATCCTAAGGGTCTGATAACAAAGAACTCACACAACTTAAAAAAAAAAAAAAAAGCAAAAAGCCCAGTCAAAAAATGGAGTGAAGAGCTAAAAAGACACTTCTCCAAAGAAGAAATACAAATGGCCAATAAGCACATAAAAAAAAATACTCAACATCTCTAATAATCAGGGAAATACAAATCAAAACCACTCTGAAATACCATTATACCAGGAAGAATGGCCCCTATTAAAAAATATAAAAAATGCAAATCAAAACCATAATGAGATACCACCTTACACCATTAAGAATGGTCCACATCCAAAAAACAGACAAGTGTTGGCATGGATGTGGAGAGAAAGGAACACTTTCACACTGCTGGTGGGAATGTAAACTGGTCCAGCCACTATGGAAAGCAGTGTAGCAAACCCTCAAACTAATGAAAATGGAACTACCGTTTGACCCAGCAAGCAATCACTTTTCTAGGAATCTACCAAAAGGAGACCTCAATATGGGTACAAAGGGACACCTGTACTTAGATGTTTATTGTAGCACTATTTATAATTGTAAGGACATGGAAATAACCCAAATGCCCCAAGACAGATGACTGGATGAAAAAAAAAGTGGTATATTTACACAATGGAATATTACACATCAATTAAAAATGATAAACTTGATGATTTTGTAGTAGCATGAATGTACCTAGAAGAAATCATATTGGCAGAAACAAGTCAGAAGGAAAAAGACAGAAACCAAATGGTTTCACTAATACATGGACAACCAAATGACAGTATACAACTGGGGGGGGGGGCAACTGGAGTGGCCAGGGAGGGGAGGTGGTGTGTGATGCCCAGGATCACAGGTTATGAAATATATATATATATATATATATATAAAATTTAAATTTAAAAAATGTGTAACAACAACTGCTGGTGTGGATGTGGATATAAAGAAAAACTTTAACACTGCTGGTGGGAATGTAAACTGATCCAGCCACTCTGGAAAGCTGTGGTGGAAGACCCTCAAACTACTGAAAATAGAACTACCATTCTATTCAGCAATCCCACTTCTAGGAATCTAGCCAAACTATACAAAAACATGAATTCAAAAGGACATTTATACTAGGATGTTTATTGCAACACTCTTTACAATAACCAGGATATGGAAACAACCGAAATACCTCCCAAACAGATGAATGGATCAGAGAGTTGTGATATATGTACACAATGGAATATTATTCATCAATCAAAAAAGACACATTTGATGCATTTGTAATAACATCGATGAACCAAGAAGGAATCATGCTAGCAGAAATAAACCAGAAAGAAAAAGAGAAATACTGGGTGATCTCAGTTAAATGCGGGATTCAGGGACACCAAAAAATAAAAGGAAAAGGAAAACTTAAAATTAACAAACTGTTCAAAGTACTGAAGCATAGAGCAAGGCAGGAGGGTGGGGTGTAAAATGGGGCAGAGATTAAGATGATGATTCATGGGTGACAAAATGGTGAGAGCAACTCGAGTAGACCATGATGTAAAAAATACATATGTACAACCAATTAAAAAATAAAATTAATTGCAAAAAACAAAGCAGTGTAAACTTTCAAAAAAAAAAAACAGTAGTAGGTATCATTTTTTCATCCTTCACGGAAGGTAAATAATATGTTCCCTTTTGAAAGAGGGAATTATCTGGGCCCCAGAAAGACTGACTAAATTGCGAGTAGTACCAAGTTATATAATGATATTATGAATTGAGACTCAAATTTACATATATTTATTTTAATAAATTGTGTCTCTCCTTTCTAATTTCATGATTTAGACTTAGCCTTCTAAACATCCATATAAACATAAAGAAAAATGCTCACTGGAAATTCTTAGTAAGCATATTTATGCATACTAACTTTACATGTATTATTATGTTCTTTGACTACATATATATGTAGTTTTTAACTACTTATGTACTTTAACTACATATATTCTCTGATAATAAAATCTGTGAAATATGGTTTGGATTTAAGTTTTTCTTTGCTAACTTCCAAGTTTCTCCACTTATTAACAATAAAACATTAGATGAGTGTAGTTAAACTTCTGATTCTGTTTTCTTACATATAACTTGCATTTATTAATATATACTTTATGATGTCATTATGGTGATTAGCCAGAAAAACTAGCAAAATCAATTAAAATGAGCTCTAACAACTAAAGGATAATCAATAATTATAATTGCTAATTATTTTGTTATTTTAATTAGATTTTAAAAATTAGATTTAATGACTTGATAAAATGGTGATGTCACAAAAATTATATAGAAAACTACGAGTAAGAGAAAAACATTTATTCAAGAATATTTAGCCATAGAAAGGAAATATTCTAGCCTTAGAAGTCTGCTAAGAGGTAATTATTTTAGTGTGAATGAGAGATATGAGAAAATTGGAAAGCAATATATAATTGAAAATGAGTAATGCAATAGATTAAAATGAATGAAGGGGAAATAAAAATAATTTTATAGAGTCAGATCAAATTTTATTCATCAGTATTCACTTTCCATATGATATCAAGAAAGGGAAAATTATTTTGGAAATTTAAGAGGAAGGGAATGCTTGAATTGAATACATTTAAAATGTTTACAAATTCTAACTAACAACTAACTATAGTTAGTGAATCCCTGCTGTGAACTTTATAATTGTGGGTGTTTCAAATTTATTCTGCTAAATTCTCAAAAAATGAAAGTCATAAATACCTTGGAATACGTATAACATTTAAACAAGCTTTATATTAACTAAGGAGCTGAAATTTAAATGCTGATGACAAATATAAGCAGGAAAAATAGTACTCAAAATTTGTTATCAAGTTCATACACAGAGACCTATGAACAACAGATACTAGATATTAAATGGAAAATCAGAGATGATTGGATCTAGGAATGTTTACTGAAAGGAACTGAAGCTAAAGAATGTGCATGATGAAAAATGTGACATTTCCTATTGAAGTTGCTGAGGGAAAAGAGAAATCAAACAAAACAAAACATTCTATTTCTGGAATCAAGTCCACTGAAAAAATGAATTAAAGATGACCATTTGTAAAAGTGATAATATAGAAGTAGAAGTCATGTGGAAATAGATATCCTCATGCTTGTGTGGTAGGTGTGGTATGATAACAATCATATGAAGTGGTTTGAATTTATTTCTTTGAATCATATACAAATCTTAAATCAATGTAACTTCAATAAAAATAATGCAATTAAAATAAAATGTAATACAATTTGTCCAATATGTCAACATGAAGGCAAACACAAGAAAAATACACACTTTGCAGCTAATGTTGTCATTATGAAAAGGATTATTTTGTAAGTTGATGAATTATAATATTCATATTTATTCATTTCATGAACATGTGTCTGGTATACATGTGTGCTGCACTTGGAATATATCTAAGGGTCTATGGTCCCACTCTACAAAAAAAAATATTTTAGCAAGTAGTGAGGCAGATATATCAGTAACTATAATCTTTAACCTTTATCACATTTCCATACCAGAATAAAACAAGTGTTAATAATATCCTAGATACAGAGTGATCTTAAAAAGACTTTCAAGAGAAATTTATTTCAAAGTATGACATAATGGATAAATATGGACTTAATGGTGCGATGTAAGAAAACAAAGGTGATTCAGAAAAGAGAAAATGTTACAGGGACATAAAAGTCATTGTGTAAATAACTGAAAAATTGAACTAAGGGAAGCAAGCTCAAGGTAATTAGCATTGAAGGATTTGATACCTGATATGATGCTAAAATCCTACATTAGGGTCAATGAGTCAACATTTAAAAGTGGCTAACATCTTTTTTAAGAGTTAAAATTTAGGCTAAAGTATATATAGAATCTTCAGACTGTGAAATATATATATATATATATATATATTTTTTTTTTTTACTCAGTTAGCATTGCTTTGAAACACTGTATGTGATATAGGGATGTTGGTTCACACCTTTTTAGATATGCTATCACCACCATGCATACCAACAATAATCCTCCAGTATAAAACTTAAAGAGGTCTTTTCCTCTTTATGTTCCCCATTCTACTTTCTCCTCTGGTAGCTTTAATTCTGTATTATATCTCTAGACTTTTTGCTTTGGTGTAGTTATTTCCTTTTCTTTTGTTTCTCATTCAAGATCAGTGAAATTGTGTGACATTTATCTTTGTCCTTATTTTATTTAGCATAGCTTCTCCAATTTCATTCATGTTGCTGTATATGGTAAGACTTCACACTTTTTATAAAAGCTGAGTAATATTCCACTGTATATATCTATGACTTCATCTTTATTCATCCTTCTATAATTGAGCACTTTGGCTGTTTCCATAATTTAGCAATTGTAATTAGTGCAGAAATGAACATAGGGATGTATATATTCCATCAAAATAGTGGTTTTACATTCTTTGGGCAGATACCTATAAGTGGAATTGATGGATCTTATGGTAAAACTATTTTTGATTTGAGGAACCCTTAGAACAAGAGCTGGATCAATCTATACCCCATCAACAGTGTAGGTGATAGGGGTGCTGTGGTGAAATTGGGGAACTGTGGCCCCCTGCATGTTAGGGTTACATTAGAATGGCAGTCATTGTACCCTGGTAGACAGAGACTTGAAGAAGGGAAACTAAACCTTCTCATGAGAGTAAGAGTGCTGAACTTCAGACTTTTTTTTTTTTTTTTGAGACTAGGTCTCACTATTTTTGCCTGTGAAACTGCAGGTTCTCGTTGCCCGGGGTACCACAGACTCAAGCAATCCCCAGCCTCAGCTTCCCAGGTAGCTGGGATTACAGGCGCATGCCAGCAAGCAAAAGTACACAACCGGGGGCAGGGGAACCAGCTGGAATAGCCACCAAGGGGAGGTGGTGGGTGAACCCCGGGGATTACAATTACAATGATGTGAAATATGTGTGTGTGTGTGTATATATATATAATATATATAATATATAATATTATATATAATATATATACTATATATTATATATACATATATAATATAATATATTATATAATATATAATATGTTATATATACATACATAATACATATGTATATGTATATATACATATGTATATATACATATATATACATATATAATATATATATATATACATATAATATTATATATATATATATATATAACTAGAATTGAATCTGAATGTCAGAGATTTGCCTTTTGGAGGAGAATTGACGATACCATCCTGACTTTTGTTGTTTGGATTTGAATCTCCTGCTTTAGAAAAAAGATCAACAATGCCATCTTGGTTTCTATATTTGGCTTTAAGTGAGTAGAGCTGTCTTTGAAGAAAGAGCAATGGCACCATCATAGTTCCTTCTTCTGACTTGTAGGTGGGATGGCTGCCATTTTGTAGATGCACATAACTGAAGGAGCCATGTGCAATTTTTGGACTAGAGAATGAACTGGTTGTTTAGATAATCAAAGGGGACCCTTGTACCCTTCAGTGACCCTTGCTTATTTTGTCTTTTAGTAAGTACATATGTTTTTGTCTCCTCTTAAGATTAGTACAGTCTTGCTACTGCTTGCGTAGGCTGGGGCAAATATAAGGAGTAGCTGGGTTTAAGGGCCAGCAGCTCTGTTTGTAAGTTTGGATAAATACCCTGTTTTGTTGGTTTTGTTACCCAAGTTCATAGGGGCCTCCTTTTTTCCCATATCCTCAGCAATACATGCAATTTCTAGTTTCAAAATGAGCCAGATATATATTTATATAAAAAAAAAAAAAAAAAAGGACATCAGAGTAAAATCCTATTTGCTTGTGGGAGAATAATCTAAGATGGTACAGAGGGGCAGTAGATAGAAGGATCCAATGATTTGTTGCAAAACTGGAGTGTCTCCTGTATATTGGAGAGCAGTGCTATACATGACAGAAAGGGCAATAAGGAAATAAACTCTGCACTAAAAGACAGATGACGAGGTGTGTCTGAAGACAACAGATGGGACAGATATAACTGATCAAGTTTGTTCTGTTCGTTTGACAGGCAGGACTTGGGGAGGGGAGAACTGTTTGGTGTATGGATACAGCCTTGATTGTGGGAAGATACCTAGGGATAGGGTCAAGTCAGTCAGGTAGGCAAGATGCCCAGTAAAGAAGATAGCATGGGAGGAGCACACTCTCTCCTGAATCCTCTTTGTGACATGGAATGTTCCTCTGAAACTTTCCTGAAAGATCAACCCGTAAACTGCTGAGATGGTGGTTCTGGACCCCAGAGAAGTGGGCTATCAGCGGTGCCACAACCACAAGTCGTCCCCACATAACTCTTCCACCAATCAGTGAGCCCCAAAAGGCTCCACAACATCCTCTGACATAAGTAACTTCTTCTAAGAGAGCAGAGGTTTTGCATACTGAGACATGGATAGAAGAGTAACCTAGAAAGCTACAACATGAGTAAAAAGGAAAAGTACTACCCATGACATTTTTAGTATTTAAGAAATATTTCACCAGAGAGAACAAATTCCAGAATTGAAACAAAGAAAATAAATTTTTCCCTTCCTATTAGAAACAGAGTTCAAAATTGGCATATTAAATTATTTTAAAGAAATGAAAAGAAATGCAGGAAAACTGATAAATTTTTATGAGAAAATGCAGAAATACAGATGATTGTCCCAAGGAATAAAATTAATGAACAAAATTATAGCACATAAACTTCAAATAAGAAACTAATAGAGGTGAAGGATGCAAGAAGATCAATAGATGAGATAAAACTACTTTTGAGAGACCCATAGAATTAGAATTGATCAAATGGAAGGTTAAATCAGTGACCTTGAAGACAATATTGCACAATAAATACAAATGAAAATATAAAAAGATAAGAAAGAAAAAAAAATGAATAAACATTCTAAGAACTATCCGACTCCACGAGGAAAGACAAGGTTAGTGAGTATTCCAGAGGGAAAGAGAGAAACAAACAATTTCAACAAATGATGTGGGATAACTTTTCAGTCACATGTGAAGAAGAAACTAGGACATTATCTCACAGTTTATATAAAAATCAATGCAAAATGTATTAAAGACATGGATATAGTGCCTGGAACTATACAATTTCTTGAAGAAAAAAACAGACACTCCATAACACTGGCTTAATAAATATATTTGGGAATTTTCCAATGTCAAGTAAACCAAAGTCAAATATAAATAAATGCAATTATATCAAACTAAAAAGTATCTTCACAGTAAAAGAAACTATTACTAATTATTTGCATGTAATACATCTGATAAAAGACTGATATAATATATATATATATATTAAGAATTCATGCAACTCAACAAGAAGAAAATAATCACTCAAAAAAATAAGAAAAGTCAAGTGTACACTTTCCCAATGGAGACTTATTGAGAGCTAACAGAAAAATGAAAAAAGTCTCATCACTTATCAGGGAAATGAAAACCATAACCACAATGAAAACCCATATTATGTCCATAACAATGGCCTGTACCAAAAAGACCAGAAACTAGTGTTATCAAGGAAGCATGGAAAAGGAACTTTGTGTACTGCTCTTAGGAGTGTTTAACCCCTATGGAAAACAATATGGAGGCTCCAAAAATATTAAAATAGACCACACAATCCAGCAATTTCATTCCTCAGTATCTACCCAAAAAATATAAAAGCATGAAGGATGTGTGCAGTCTTACTTGAAATAACTAAATCATGAAAACAAACTAAATATTTAAGAAAAATGGAGTGAATAAAAAACCCAGGTATATAATTTAATGTGGACTACACACACATGTATAATACATAAGTTCAATACATACAAACAGTGGAATACCACACAACTATTAAAAAATGAACTACTGTTTGTTACAACATGCACAATGGAAGAGGATAAAGCTCGTGAAATGTCGCAGAATGGGAAAGACAAGAGGTGATGATCTCATTTATAAGTGTAAAATGAGAAACACATGGAATGTTGAATAAACAAAAAGTCAGAAACATGCACTTGTCATATGATTGCAAAGCTGAGATTACAAGGATGGGATGGTGGCAAGGAGAAGGAAAGGAGCGAACCCATGGAATATGGTGGAGGATTATTGGGGTACTGATGGTGGACCCTGAAAACACATATTTTTAGGGACTTAAACAATAAAATTTGGTCTTTTTGGCCCCAGATCCTATCCTGAAGCTATCTAGGAGATGATCAAGAGTGCTTCATTAGAACCAAGAATGCTCCTCTCTCCCTCGTCATCTAGAAAGTACAAGGGTTTTTAAGAGTTCTGTTGCAGGAAATGGGACAAAAGTCAATTATCTGTGTTATAGCTATGGGTACTGATGGTGGACACTGAAAACACAAAGCAGATACGATAATGTAGACCATAAGCATAATTTAAAAAGCTATTACATAGTGATAAATTCTATTTCTAATTTACTATTAATTATTGGATAATTTACTTGACCTTTGGAGTTTCCTCATTTTTATTTCTATTAAAAATTAGACTTTAGCAAGCCACGATGTTGTTGTTCGAAAAATGTAAAACACTGTTTTCCTTAAGAATTTGCACTTTAGTCATTTTTGATTTATATCAAAAGTTCTTTGATTTCAAAATTATAGGTCTCTAGACTCATGTACAAAGAAAAAATAGGTAAAATAGAATTATTTAACTAAACTAGATAATATTTGAATTCAACAATACAATATTGTTTAATTCAGGCTGACAGAATTCTATTGATTGCAGTTTGTATGAGGGACTTTTTATGCTATTTTTGTTTTCCTTTGATTAATAAACTACCTCACTTATCAAAAGATCCAGTCATTCAATAGCCTCCTGTGTATTTCATTTCAAGAAAATAGAAAGTTTATTTCCAATGACATTTGATTAAATAAATGAAATGATCTCTAACAGTATTTTGGAATATCATACATTAGGAATTCAGATAATAAATATGTTTAAATTTTTTAGGTATATTTAAGAGAAATTATCATTATCTCAAGATATGTATATATATATAAAATAAAGATATATATATATGCATCTCTGCTTATCTAGAGAGTGAGAAGGACTGTGTTTTAATATTTTTATTTTTTTGCTCTTTTTTTCCCCCCTTGTCCACAAAGGAACAAATTATGACACTGAGTGTCTTTGAAATTTAGTTAATTCTAACACTACCTAGAGTTAGTGTCAGAGTCACAACACTGACCCCATCTCTGATGCTAGTACCAATCACACGTTTAGGGTCATTATACCTCTGACTGACCACCTATATATTGAATCTTCTTCTTCTGATTTGCTGCCTCAAGAATGTGCTAGAATGAGCTATACAACTATCTGAGAAAAGCACTTAATTTATGCTTACTGACTAATTAAAAAAGAGATAGGTGTCAAATTTTTCCATGCACAGAAGGAAGTTTCTATCCCTATAGAGCCTGGTTGAACCATTCGTGTGGTAAGTGATGTGCCTGACAACTAGGAAACTCCCCAGTCTCTGCTACTACAGATTTTTATGACCATTAGTGACTAACACAATCTCCAGCCCCTCTCTTCTTCCTGGAGGCTAGGCAGTGGAATCAGTGTCAAACTTTTAATCAAAGCTTGATCTTTTTGACCCCAGACACTATCTGAAGCTATCTATGAGATGGTTAAGAGTGCTTCATTGGAACCAAGAATGCTCCTCTCACCCTCATCATCCAGAAAGTATTAAGGTTTTTAAGAGTTCTGTTGCAGGAACTGGGATGAAAGTCAATTACACTCTGTGCTACAATATTTTCTATTTTTCTTTTAGTTAAAAGAAAAATAAATGATTATATGTGTGTATGGGTGCAGACCAGGAGATTAGAGGTAAAAAAATTAATTTAATGTTTATAGTCTGTTTGACAAAAATGTCACCTTCATGTATCTTTATAGTAAATGTGAAGTTTAGAAATATTTGGTTCAAATGACAAATATTACCGAAATAAATGATTTCTTGAAAAAAAATTCAAAAATACCAATAATCTTATGGTTGAAACATGTTTACATGATCACCCATGTTATATGATTTGAAGATCAAAAAGGCCACCTTGTTCCTTCCTCACTCCTACCTTCACCACTGTCCTTTAACATGGAGGCTGAATAGCCACATAATATGGATTTATCATTAAGTTAGTGATTTCATGGGGCAGTGGTTAAAGAAACACCAACATTGACAATAAGTCTTAAAAAATGACATAATTCTTCACATAAATTTCAAAAATACCAGAGGATTTCATTGTTATTTTTTAATATTTTAAACTCCATACAAATTTAATTTTAAAACTAAGAATTTACTGACTTTTATCCCAGTAAAATTCTGTATTTCATCTCCCATAATTAATATTTTTTACCTGTTTGGTAGCTCTGTGATCTTGTCAGTAAAAATCAATCTAGCCCATTTCTAGCCCAGTCTGTGATTAAAAAAAAAAATGAACCCAAGAAACAAAATTAATTTCCCTTTCAGAAGGGAGAAAATATGTGCATATATATATTTTTTCAATTATTACTGTAAAATAAAAAATTGGTTCAGGATAGCAAAAGTCCCAGTAAGTTCAAATTTTCAGTTCATATTAGAATTTACATTTACCAAGCAACTAATTTTTTAACTTTAGTGATAAGTCAAATGAAAAACATAATTTTGCCTCTATGAACTATACAATTTATTAAATGACAAATATCACAAACAAAACTTTTATACAGAAGGAATAACTATCATAAATTGATATAAAAACAAATTTCATAATTTGTGAGATGTTTAGAATATTATCTTGTGCTAACCAGGGCACTTTGGGGATAAAACAGGACAATTTAATTTTGCTTTCTAGGAGAGGTTGGGTTAAGACATAGCACATATATTCTCTGAGAGGATTAAAAACTGATATACTTGAAATGAAGGAAGAGCACTGGACTCTCCTGAGTAGAATTCTAGTAAGGAAGTGAGGCAGAAAAAATAAAAATCAGATGAAGAGAACAGACCTTTGTGGGGCATGAACACAGGTTGAGAGATATGCCTGAAATAAAAAGAACACTTTTTATCTGCTTCACCCCCTCTGGCATACTAGAGGATGAGAAATAACTTGTCTCTCACCATGTGACACAGCTTCCAAACCTCTTTGGAATGTCCCAAGAGACATATGATCAATAGATAATTACCCGCGACAAGTAAATTCTCCTGTTATCATCCATACCCCTGCTGTATGTTATGTATGCTTTTGGAATCAAGTTTCTCCTTCCTTATTAGATCATTATGACTATTTCCTTGCCAAGAATGCTTATAACTGCACTAAATAGGACCAGATTAGAACATGCTCTGTGGTCTGTGAGTTGATTTCTCTCCAATGGTTATCAGTCTCTTCTGTCTAAGCCTTCTTTTCCACATGGGATTCCTAACAGACCTCGGGTTCCAGAGTGAGGTGCCAGAGATGGATTCATAGAAGCTCATGGCAACAGGTTAAGGGCAGAGGAACTGAGGACTAAAATAGATGTTTAAAACATTTGAGGCTTAGTAATATTGCATTTTATTACATTCCATATCCATTCCATAAACATTTTCTTTATTCACTTATCCATAAATGGACATATTATTTCCTGATCTTGGATTTTGTGAATAATGTTGCTGTGAACTTGGCAGTACAGATGTATTTTTGAGATTCTGGTTTAATTTTTTTTTGGATAAATACCCAGGAGTGGGATTACTAGTACATCTGGTAGCTCCATTTGAAAATGTTTACCTCCATTATTTTCCCAAAGTGGCTCAATTTTCTTTCCAAAAGTTGCCATCTTTTTTCAAAGTGTCATCCCACTAATGTGAGGTGTTATCTCATTGTGGTCTTAATTTTCATTTTCCTCATATTTAGTGATATTAATCATCTCTTACATAATTTGAATTTTTAAGAAGAGAGCAAGTTGACATAAATATTAAAATGAAGCTAAATAAACACACAAAAACAGACAAAATTTGCATGGAATTTTTACAAACAGTGATGCTTCTCCACTGTGGTTTATGAGAATGTTCACCTGGAACCTGATTCAAAATTACCTAGTTTACTGATAAGAAAATTCCAACTCCAATATCTGGAACAGGCAACACAGCTGCAAAGTCAAGTTTATAGGGTTTACTAGGGCAGCAGCTGGGCATGAACTGAACAAAGAGGATAATTCTAGTGCTTTTGAGGAAAGAGTGTGATGAAAAGCAAAGCTTAATCTTCTTTTGATGAAACAAGAAAATCATATTTTAAAAAAATCTGTAAGTGATCAGCACTTTAAATAACAATGTCATTTTTAAGTCACTCGAAAAGTTCATTTTCTTCATCTCCCCCACATTCATTACTGTCAGTCATAAATCACTGCAATATCAAATTTTTTGCTCCTCTTGAATTTTAAACTGGTCATTGAAGTTACTAATGTTTCAATTTATTGACAAAATTTTACTTTAATAGGAAAAAATGTCTAAGTTCTAAATTTACAGTCTGACCTTTCCGTGATAGGAACTGAGATATCTGACTCTTCCTGTATGTATGTCCCTAACATAGAATTTAGGGAAACATATTGGAAACTGATTCTGAGAGGAGAACATAGAAAGTCTGTGATAGAGATTGTTAAAATTTGCCAAGGTTGAATTTTCTCTCCAAGAGTTATATTTAAGCTACTTTAACCTTAAACTGATTATCAGATGAGTCATACAAAAAAATTGCCAGGTGATGTCAAATATAAATTAGGTCATGGATGAACAGAGCAAAAGAATATAAAACTGGACTTACAAACCTTAGTCTACTGAGGTTTTTTAAAAAATACACCAAGTAAAGCTTTATTTTTATTTCACATCTTTTCTAAATTTTGCCTTAAGTTATTCTATAGTATTTCTTCTCTACCTGACCTTTAACTGATAGAAATTTTATTCTTTCTTGAAAGTATAATGCACAGAAAAGTATGTATTTAATTATATAAAAGGAAAAACACAATTCACAACAGATTTGTATATGTAGAAATGACTTCACCTGTTTCATCAAGCAACCTCATTATTTTTATGAGAATCTGATGCTTTTGTATATCTAGAATGATGGTTGTATTTTACCTGCAGGCATGACAATCTTCTGAATATTAGCAGTTAATCAATAGCAGAAATCTACCTCCTGCTCAGAAAAGTGGAAGAAAAGATTAATCAAAGAAGATCTTTTGCCCTTAATAATCTGTACATGCTACTAGCAACATTTTATCATAAGTGAAATGAGGAAAGTATATTCTATATAAAATGGAAGAAATGTATGGGGTATGAGGTTGCAGAATGTCACTAAAAAAATAACCAACACTTAAATGGACAAAAGAGATCATTAAATGTGATTTTAGAGGATTAATAAGTCTTCTGCATCTCATCCTTAGAAGAATGTTTAAGTCTATAAAAATGTTATTTTTGTTAATTTTTTATATTAGTCTGTATTATAAATCTGTAGGGTAGAAGTTAACTTACTGAAAAATGGAATAATATGTATATCCATTACTCATGCTTAGGCAAATATTTGTCAGGTTTATTGTCTACCCTTAGAAAAGGTAACTGAATATTCTGTCTTATAAAATATTAATTGGGTTTTGCTTTTATTAGTAAATTCATTTCAGTGTTTCTGACTGTCTAATCATACCTCATAATCTTTACTCTGCTACTCTTAATCTTTTTCTGATTCCAAGTGCATTTTCAGGATTCTTTTTCTGTGTTCTCCCTCTTTGCCTTATAGATCACCATCTTCTCACTATGTATTCTCATAGCCTACTTCATTATTTGCCTGTGGCCTAATCTCCTCTTATTATAAGGAAACAAACCACATTTGATTAGGGTTCTCTCTAATGACTTCATTTTCACTTAAGTCACCCTCTTAGCAATCTTTTCTTCAAATGCAGTCACATTCTAAGGCACTGGTATTTAGACTTCAGCACAGGAATTTATAGGGGGACAAAACAGCTTGTAAGCCTCTTCATTTAACAGACAGAAAAAGATCTCTGTAAAGGGGGGTCATTTATATTTGCAGGACTGTCATCAAAGGTTTCACTTTTTTGAAAATTTTGATTTAACAGCATAGAGAGGGAGATCATGCTGGAATTTAAATCAATACTATCTCCTTACTATAGAAAAGAAAACTTCTGAGAGGAAAGACATGTGATTTGAAAATATTTTACTCATTACCTATGTCTGTACTTGATATCTACAGTTAATATAGAATTTTTGATACACAGTGGTCTTATTTGGATGCAATTTCAGAAAGGCAGCAAATCTTCAGAAAGATTATGAAATGGTTGCCTCAACAATGGTGGAAAACAAATCCTTTTGTTGGAAAGAAAATCCTGACCCTTACGTTACCAGTAATCTCACTTTTTCCTCTTTTTAATTATGAGGGGAGAAAGAAAGCAGAAAAGTAAAGAAAATCTGATGTGTGTTTTGATATAGACTAGCTCTCTGTGGAATTCTTTAGTTGTCACTTTGTTATCTTCCTTTATTAAGGCTTGCTTTATTAAGGTCCACCAGGACCAATATTGGTTGGAGTGGCTGGTAAACTTCTCCAGGAAATGAGCTGATTCTAGACGGCTGATGGTATACTTGGTGCAGGCGTGAGAACAATAAACACAGATATTGAGTTTACTAGGCTCAGGTCCTAGATTGGATGAGAAGGCAAGTTTCAATAATAATGAATCAAAACTTTAGACAGATCTACACTCCGTGGTATACAGATTGTCACCATGCTGAAAAAAATGTGTATATATATATATATAGTTATATATATATATAGTTATATATATATATATAGTTCTGCTCACCTTAATTATCAATCATTTAAACTTGTTATGCTTAATTATTTCTTGAGGAAGTGAGTTATAAAAGAAAAATCTGGGAAATTTTCTAAAACTTTGTGAAAAGAATCTTGATGCAAATGAAAGAAACAATGTATTGTAAAATAAACAAATGAATGAATTAATGAATAAAACTATCAAAGGAAATTTTTTTCATTAGACTTGATCCCAAGCTAGTACAACTTTCTCAAGTTATCCTAAGGATCCCAAAACTTCATAGAAAGTTACTAGCAAAATGAGTATTAGCAGAGAACCTAAGAGAATTCAAAGGCTTTTATTTTCTTACATTGTTGTTCTCTCTTTAAATAGGATACATTTGTCTATAATTTTGAATGGAGGAACTACTCTACAAATAAATCAAGAGGACTTGAAATCTGTCAATCAATTTCTAAGTGTGTATTTGCTATATATCAGACCAAAGCTCCCTTTATCCTAACTTTCTCTAGTTATACCATCATATATAAAATGAAACAACTGACAAAGTCTAACATGCAAGATTATTTAAGCATTAGAAATATGAAGTGTCCAAAAAATGTATTCAATAAATGATATTTTCCTATATAGACAATTACATTGTAATGTAGACATCCAGAGATGTCCAGAGGGGTACCATGGTGAAACCTATATTTTTTTTTTCAGTGACTCAGGCATCAGTTTTTATGTAAAGAATTGATACAGAAGATAACTAAGGGTCATAGAAATGTGTTAGGAAGACAGGTGTATTGTAATATCCATATTCTTTAATTATGAAGTCCTAGTTTAAGACAGTTCAAGTAGAGAAAAAAAATCATACTGATGAGAACTATTAAGAATCTAAAATTGTCAAAATTTGAACACAGGATGATAGAGCAAGGTAAAGAGAACGGAGAATTGAAAAAGATGCCAGATTTCTAGAATGTAACATGAAGAAACAGAAAATCTAAATATCTTACTTCTTTCCACCTCTTTTACTTATTTGATAGCATGAATAATATAGCAAAGATAAAAACATTTAGAACAGGTATCAATACTCTAATTTTTTCCCAATGAATCCATTGTATTTAAGATGAAATCCTAAACCCCATACGTTCAAAGGACTGGGATTTTATGCTCATTTCTCTGAGGTGATATTATGCCACAATCCTCCTTAATTTTCTTGCCTAAACCTGCTTTCCTTTCTTTGTTTCCTTTTCTAAATCACTACAAGTACTTGCCCAAATCAGGTTTTCATCTGATTTGGGAGTACGCTTTGGCTGAAAAATACTCTGGTTAACAGCTGAATTTTATAAAATTTCTGATTAATGTCTGGATATTCACATATCTTTTCAAAATTATCAAAATACACAGTCTACATATTCGGCAATTTTCCAATTTATTTTAATATTTTGTGCCCTGTCATTGTTAGTACTTGCTCATTGTTTATACTCTTTTGAAAACAGTTGAATCAAATTCCACTAATCTTCATTGTGCCATCATTCATTTTATTCCTATATTAGGCCAATCCAGCTACGCCATATTTACGGGCTTTAAATTTTCACCATATTTTGTTGATTTCACAGTGAAGCAATAAGTAACTTGAGAAATATTTCTTTGCTTTTTATAAATATTTCATTTCTGTATTCCTTGAAGTAGAATATGATTCAGTACATTTAGATTTTGATGAAAATTTACTTCCCAAGGCATATGAATTTTTACTTTTATGAGCAGCATGTGGGAGTTTTTCTTTCATTACATCCTCTATGCACCAACACTATTTTCAATGTTGTTAAAAATACTTTGCCAATCTGATACATGAAATGTAGATTTTCACTGCTTTTAACAGCAATGCATTAATTATGAATTAAGCTGATCTCTTTTCTATATTCACATATTAATTCTATTTTTATTTTATTACTTTGTTGAGTACCTACTTTTTGTTCACAGATCCACCTTCCCTCTTCTCTTGTTTTTTTTTTTTTTTCTTTCTTTCTTTTTGACTTCCTTTAGTGTAGATGCATTATGTTAACTGTTCTGATTTCCACTTGGTTTTAGGTGAGGCTGAGTTCTATATCATATCATCTCCTTGCAGTACAGGTTGGTTATAGAAACCTACTTGTTACCTGCTGAAATGTTATGTTAAGTATATTTGATACCATATTTTACCTTCACAATATATCCTAGTTTTAAATGGATTTGCCTCTTTTCTCAAAACTTTTTGCTAAATGGAAACTCTACCCTGTTATCCCACAAAATTATATCCAATTAAAGGCAGGTATTTTTGTTTGTTTGTTTTTACAAAGGCATTGTGGTAGCAGCTCAGGGTATACACTTCTAGTCTTATCAATAGCCCCATCATTTAGAATATTCTAATCTAGTAGGAAAAATAGTGTGAATTGCTAATTTAGGCTTTGCTACCATAGTAGTGAAGTGCAAAGAAACATTCTCTCCAAGTTTCTTGAATATTCTAGACAATGGATTATATGTTTCAGACTGCTGACCAACAGTTTGTGCCATCTCCACCATAACCAGTAAAAGGGGCCAGGAAGCAAATATAAGAAATGAAAAAAAAAAAAAAAAAAAGAGAAATGAACTAATCTGAAAGAATGTATCCCCTCTTCCTCAAAACCTTTGACTCAGTGGATTAATAAATTCTTATGCCAAACAAGGTAATGTTTCCATGTGGTGCCTTGATTATGTTTTCCACGAATCATAAGTTGAGAATAATGCTTGATGAAATAGCCTTTCATGAAAGTGAATCATTAGATCAGCGGTCATTTTACTGGCTAGGATAGTTAATTCAATTACTAAAAGGAAATGAGTTGTTGATATTATATCTTTGCAAGGGAACCACAGTTGAAACTTACTGGATTTCAAGTTATAATTTTAAGGTCATTTGCAGCACATCCTAGTAATTCCTTGCTGAAAAGTTCCAGTCAATGGACCATTATCGCAAATCATTTATTTGAGAATCTTTTAAGAATGAAGATTTAGGTCACCAAAGCAGGTAAGCACTTAAGTAAGCTAGAGGCAGATGATCAGTACAGACAGAAAGAATGGAAGAGATCTGCTAAGTTATTTAATAAAATTTTGTGATCAACTACAAAGACAGTTGCTAGAGCAGATATGTTTTATGGAAATTAGTGTTCATAATCTTTCCATCTAATTCATTGTTATGGTTATGCTTTAGAATATGATTAAACTGACAATGTTTTGTGGTGTTATTTAGTTTATAAGATTTTCTATATTTTCTTCTTTGGGACGCAAAGTTTACTTGCCAGAAGGAAAAGAGTAGAGACTGAGGGTCTAGACAGGAGTGAATACTGAAAAGTAAAAGGACTGAAAAATTTCTGTAGCATAAGCGACAAGGAGATGACCAAGAAAAGATTTTTTTAAAAAATGAAACATAAAGAATATTAGATTGAATAATGAAACAGAAGCTGCTGTATTTATATTAATGTCAGTGACTTCACATTTTCGATATTATAATGTAAATTTCTTCTTGAAGGCTGATCAGATAGTCAAGTATTGTGTGTGTGTGTGAGATTTTGTGTGTGTAAGCAAATTGAAGAGGAAACCGCAGAAAACCAGAAGAGAAGAAAGAACTAGTGTAGTATTTTCCATTTCAGATAAAAAGGACTATCCACTGTTCTCAAATATATCCTGTGAAAGTCTCAATCTGTTCTAGTAGACAGAACGTTGGAAACTGTCAATTTTTTTATACTGCCCTGTGTGGGTGAGATTTGATGGTGCTGTGTCAATTGTGGAAGAAAAGACTCAGGCATGTCCATTTCTTTTAAGAGACACAAAGTATATATTTTGAAGATCTGACCTGTGAAAGTAGTATGTTCTTGAATTTACTTTGTCATCATAGAATCCACATATGCATTTCTAAAAATAAATCAAAACCTATATTACAAAACTCTTTAGCCAAATCTTTAAAGAAATTTGCATATGGGTTTTAATAGAAAAATTTAGTAACTTAAATGCATACTGTATCCACAGGCACTCAAAGCCCTCTAAAACAACATAATTGCAACAACTCTTCTCTTGCCATCTGCCATGAAGATGGTATTCACTGAAAAAGAACCAGATGTGATAAACAAATTAACACGTGCACCATTGTCAAATGCTGCTGTTTTAAAGTATGTAAGTGACATGGCAATTAATGCCTGTGAACAGCTGGTTTTAAAGAGTAGGGAAAGTGATTACTTTGCCCCATAAATGGCCAAATCCACAGATGTTTCAGGTTGTGCTCAGTTGTTGGCATTTGCAAGATATTTTTTGGAAAACACTGAATGAAATCATGCTGTTTTGTAATAAAAAAAAAAAGGGAAGGAAACTTTCTGAAGTACTTCAAATGGCAGCACAGATTTTAGGATGAGTTGCAATGTGCAGCTCTTAATTTGGACTCAAGGAAATTGAAGTGGGGGGGCGGTGAGAAGCGTCTTCCCTCATTTAATGCTTTCTGGATATATTGTGCTATTCAACACAATTGTCTAAACTATAATGTCTTTGGAGAGATGTGAAAAAATGGCACTCCTTGTGGAATTTGTTCTTGCAGATCATCAATGGCAGTGATAAAGATTTAAAGTAGGCTAATTAAAATGTGCTCCAGTGTTACCTTTCTTTCTTGATCAGAAATTAAACTTGGCAGACTAGTTGATGCTCTGTTAAGGTTTACAAGGTCAGCTTCCTGGAATTTCCTCTTTTTTTTTCCCCCCTATTAAATGATAAAAGCATTTTTGAGACAAAGAGAAATACATCTTGTCATTGCTGACAAAGTTAAAATTGCCATAGAAGCACATCAGTAAAAATAGAAGGAAATATTAGGCTAATTTTCTGTTAAGATGAACATAATCTCCAACAAAATTTATGTGTTAATAGCAATTTATAGATCAACCTGGAAAATATATTTCTTGTGTAATCAGAAAGCAGACTTGGTTTTCTTGAGCTAATAGTTATATTTACTCATTTCATAATTACTTTACAGATAAGATTTTAAAAATATCTACCTATAAAGATGTTTTTAAAATTATTTGTCAAAAAAAGAACCTAAGTTATTCACTAATATTGAAGTTTATTTGATATTGAATTTATTCTACTCAAAAAAGGCATATATTAATGGCTTATTAGTATAAATTCATACCCCAAATCATGAATTAATGGAAAAATTTTCTATTATTAAAATCAAACATGAATGTGCTTTCCATTCTTTTAAAACAACCAGGCTTCATATATATATATATATTATAGAGAAGTATGAAAAAACATAATTAAAACAAAAGTCTTATTTTTCTACTTTTCTCCCTTGTGCATATAAAGTGTGCATCTCCAGTGACTGAAACTTCAGCTGCTTATACTTAGGGTTCTAATTAACTTAGATCATAATGAATCTCATTGACTTTATGTACCTGAAAAAAGAAATGTACAGCAATGAACTAAAAAAAAAAAAGTGTTAGTGGTCAACACTTTTAATTCTTTCCTTGCATGAATCAGAAGGGACTACTATTTTATTTATACATTCAATAGTTAGGATTATTACTGAAAAAAAAAAACAGAGATCAGATTTATTTCATTGGAACAATTATATATATATATACATATATATATATATATATATATATGCATATATAAAAGGAGATGCCTATTAAGCCAAAAGGAGAACAGGATGATAATATCTAAGAGGAGAAAAATAAAAAGAGCTGAGACCTTTGATGGTTTCTTGAAATACATGGAGAACATTTTTAGAAATATGAGTTGAAAGACACAGTCTGATCTCAAATAGGTACAGGCAGGTAGAATTTTTAGACTAGAGTGTCAAAAAGAATGGAGCAGGGGAGAGATGATGAGAGATGAAAAGGGAGAGGAGAAGGGAAGGAGGGAAAGAGGAAGAGATGGGAAGAGAAAGATATTCATGTTCTGGATAAGCTTTTGCAAAATATTCCAATTCATATGCAGGTATGAATGGTTTGTTCTTGCAAGGAAGTCTTTTTATCACATTCAGACTACTCAGATATGCACATGAATATCATTAAGTGACATATAGGATATGACATAACTACTAACCATAGGAACCATATTCTATAATATATCAGTAATATATGCATATCTAGAGAAACATGCTTCAAAAATGTCTGAAAGAATACTGTTTATGATACCAAATGAGTGGATACCATTTTCAATTAAGTTAACTCACTTGATAGAGTGATTTATCATTAACAAAATTTTATTAGAACACTTTTGTATTAAATGGACAAGATTGTCTTTATAAATTAACAAAACCATTGACTTTTGTTCTATCAGAAAGAAAAGGGGGAAATGTGAAGTTGTATTACCAGCAGAGAATTATTTTGACAGCACACTTTGTAAGGAAAAGTATGTTTGAAATATACTGGCACAATTGTACTTTTACAGTACTTTATTTTATTTTTAGTTTCTTTTCTTACTGAGTATGCTTTTATTCTTGGAAATTAATGTGGTGAGTTTGTATATGCTCACATGTATATATACCTTATTCTTTAAAGAAATTGAATTTATGTGAGAGATAAAATTCAGAGTGAAAACCTATAGTCTTCAAATGTCAAGTTTCAAAGCCCAATGTGCCTGTATGATTTCTGGAGCAAAGGTATGTGAAGTCAATTTTAAGATGGTTCATTCATTATAACTAATTTAATTTGCTATTACCTTCACAAGGACCAAAATTGAATCACCTTCATCATCAAATCACACCTAGTCTTCCAGGCAGTATACTGGAACACAATGCAAATTTACAGTGTGATGGCCATGAGAAAAATCTCAATATCACCTCTCTATGAACTCTATTCTTTCTCTCACATTAGCACCTTTGGATCAGATCAAAGAAATTTTGGGAGAGAGAAACAGAGAACATAGTATTTAAAGTGCTGTGCAAGCTAATATTTCTAAATAAAAATCAAAAGGCATTACTCTTTTATGGCCAAACAGAAACTTACATTGGTACTGATGGTTGCAAAGGAAATGAAGACTCTTCATATCTTCAGTGGCCCAAAAGTGTCTTTAGTAATTGAGACAGCAGTGCAGTGATGATGTCACTGTGGATCGTGAGAGGTACGCAGTTGAGGTGGCTGAAGCAGCACATGATACTCAAACATAATTGGGAGTGGACCAAACCCAATCCTTTTGTACATATCTCATAAAGCACTCCCCAAGTATCCTCCATTTCCACCTATAAAAGATTTAGAAATGCTTAAGTGTGAAGATGCCTTTTAGTTAGGGATATGACAGGAAATTTCTACTTAATACTATATTTAATTTTATTGTATATTTGTCGATCACACATCAATTATATACAACAATTTGTGTAGCCTAAGAAACATTTTTTAATATATAAATATTCAGGCTTGCTAAAAACATACATTTTTTTATTTATTTAAAAATTGCCATGTATATCATTCTCCTATATAATAAATGTCCTTTTGATATTTCGTGGGAATCAGTTCACTGTGATTCTAACTTTGGCAGTAGTTGTCTTTCACTATCTCTTCTTACTCTGACTGCCATGAAGCCAGATATCTCTAACTCAAAGTGCATTCTCTTGATATGACTAACTTGAAAAGATCTGTCAGTCTAGCACATGCTAAACATTCCTGGCCTGTGCATGGTGGGCCTTCCCCACTAGTCTGTCTTATGTAACAAAGTTTAGAAACTACTTGATGTGGTCAAGTGAGACCAGACAAGCATTTGTGTGCCTCCTTAAAAGTGTTAGTGGAACACATGACATGGTGTATTAAGGAACTGTAAAGTGAGATTAACCCTTGGGGACATCTGTGAATACAATTATTAGAGAAAATGTTTTTCCTTTCCAAAGCCAAGAGGGCATTTCTAAAGAACAGATGTCCAAAAGAAAGGGGAGAATTTGTTCTCCGGGGGCTGCCTGCTTAAACAGTGTCCTTACTGTGGTGCTCCTGTACAGCATAGCAGAAGAGAGAATTAGAAAGAAATGACAGTGCTAAGAAAGAGAGTCCAGAGTGGGACTGCTTGACCTTTACTATTTGTCTGTGTCTGTTGAGTAAATAGAAGGCACTTACCAGGAAGAGTCTTGGGATAGAATGGTGCTGGTAGGACATGAGTGGCACTGGGATCAATTAAGCTAGAGCCTATCTTTGATGTTAGAAAATGTGCTATTGAACACCCATTTAGAAAGATACTTCTTTAATCAGTTAGTGTGTCTCTCAAGGAAGCCAGCATTTAGGACATTGCTACATAGAAAACAAGAGTTGCCTATCTCAGTTCCCCGGAGAAACAAGAGTAATCAAAATTATCAGGATTGCCAGCTCTCCTAGATAAGGTCAAGACCCCCTGGAGTCTCCTCTCCAACTCACCTCCCAACCAGAGTAAGTATCAAGAAAAGGAAGGGAAGGAATCTATAAGTAGCTATCTCATTTGTTTTCTCTTCCTGCTCTTTTTTCAAAACACCAAAGTCATAAAGGATTTTGCCTAAGTTGTATAAAAGGAAGAAGAAAAATCTGAATTTAGTTTAAAGTGCAATTAAAAAAAATGCTAAGCCTATTAGATACTGGAATGAAACTCATCTAATTACTCAGAAATGAATATAAATGAACTGAAAACTTCAAGGGATTAAGGAAGGTACTACAAAGTAATATTTGTAAAAATAAATTTGTTACATGTTTGTACATCAAAAGTTGATATTCCTTAATAAATTGTCTATACTAGTTAAATGACTGAAAATTCACTTGTACTTTGAATTTCAAGGTTGAAAGCATGATTTTATACTTAGATAGTTAACGTTGTAAGCGATGGTAATCCATGAACGATAGAAAAGAGCTGACAGGGTGGAAATTTCTTTCTTTCTGTCTTCAGTCAGAGGAGAAGAAAAAGGGCTCCACTGCATGAATTTGAAGGTCAGTGTTGTATGATAAAAAATCATTTGCTAAACTTAGGACAGAAGGAGAACACAGAATGGTGACCTATCCCAGGCATTATGAAGTAGCAAATGACATTAAAAGGGCATACTGGACTAGTCAGGTTACAAACAGGGAAGAGAGGGATATGACAAACCTAAAGTCAAATGTCAAAACAGAACAAGTTTTAGAGATAACAAAATCATAGGCACAAAGTTTTACCAGTTATAAAACAATTATATTAAAATATTATTGAGGTATATTTTTATTGCACTTATCAAGTATTAGTGAGCCTAGAAATTGATAATTAATAGGACTAAAAATGTGCCTATTATATAGGGAAGTCCTACTCCCATATTGCTCATAAACTAGAGAAATAGAAGACTTGGGATATTCCTTCTCTTCACTTTTTTTTCTTTGAGATTAGATCTCACTATTTTTGCTTCTGTAACCGCAGGCTCATGTTGCCTGGGGTACCACAGACTTAAACAATCCCCAGCCTCAGCTTCCCAGGTAGCTGGGATTACAGGTGCACGCCACCATGCTCAGCTATTTTTTGGGACTAGGTCTTGCTACATTGTTACTTGAGCCACTATCCCCAGTGCCAGCCACTTCATGGGCTGAAGTTTACAGGCACGTACCACCATGTCCGGCTTCTCTTCACTTTTTGACACTAAATGTAATTTATAAACTTTCATCTTACAAAGTATTTCTGATACTCTTAATGTAGTTTACTTTAAATAATGTAGTGAACTTTAAATAATTATGAGCTATTAATCTTTTAGAGTAAAGTTAAATTCTGTCAAAATTCTCATCACTGGGACAATGTTTTTTATTTGTAGGCAATCTATGAATCAAAGATCAGGCTCACTTAAAACTCTACAGCTACATGAGATGTGCCTGATTTTGCATTCTGGATCATATAATAGTGAGTGCTGCAATCAGGTAGATTTGACATAGTTAAGCTCTCTCTCTCTCTCTCTCTCTCTATATATATATATATATATATATATATGCACTTTATAAGTATTCTTTAACTTGAAGATTGCTCAAGATGAACTATAATTTGATAATTACTGAGTCCAAACTTTATAGATATGAGACAACTATAAGCATTTCCTTTTGAATATGCCTTTCAATGAAGTTCTGATGTTTTCCCCCACAAAATAAATGATGTGAGTTCTTAGTGGGGATGATGCCTAAAGGTTGCATTTTCCAAAAGTTTAGTTAGGCTGGACAATTTTTTCTTTCTGAAATGCCAAGTTCTATTACTTCTTTTCTGGTAATGATGCTGTTCTGTGATGTTAATTAGGATCTTTATTATTGTTTATAAACAACACTTGGGTTTTACTTTACATTTGTATTTACTCAAAACAATATTTTTTAAGTTGATAAGATTTGCTTTGTATTCCAAACTTCAAATTCTTAGTTGTTTGCTTTAGTTACTAGGAATGACCATAGGTACTCTCTTCTCTCTAGCTTAAACATACTATCTGGACTCTGTTTACTACATCATTCCATATTACATATCCTCTAATGAAGAGCTCTGATACAGAGTCACTTTCATCACTTATTAGATTCCTCAATGAATATGTACATTACTATTACACTATTTAATTACACTATTTTATTACACTATGTAATTACTATTACACTATTATTTATGTTCTTAATAAGTTGTTGTACATTCTCCAGTATGCCATTCAGATCCCTCTTTTAGGATACTTGATACTCACTGCTCTAATAATCATATGAGCTGGGTACAAATGACGTATAGTTTTACTTTGGAAATTATCCTCAAATCAAAGTGTTTGATTTTCCTAAGTTTCAACCTATTCTTGAGGTACACTCACATTGAGTGGCTAGCTAGTACATGGAAGTCTCTGAAAATCTGGTTATGCTGTTTAGATTTGAGATGATTCTGAGGAACCCATTCAATCCACAAATGTCTTTGGGTAGACTGAGGCCTCTGTTGCACAATTGTACTTCCTCACTGTCTAGTCCTGCACTCTTTATCCCTTACAGGTTCCAATATGTTCCAATGTGTCTTCCGTAGTATAGTACCCACATGCAAATTCCTAAATAAATATTATTCTGAAGACTGTGACCAAAGTCAGTGACTAACAAATACCATCCTAAAGAGCAAACTTTAAAGTGAGATATTAGAACTACATCATTTGCTGGCTAGCTGGCATTATCTGGTAGTATTGGGAAATGAGATACACTATAGTAATCAACTATTGAGCTTTTACCAGTATTTAGCAAGGGGAAAGAAATCTACTGGGAAGACTAATAATATATCAGGTATTTTAAAGCAAAAAAAAAAAAAAAGAAGAAGAAGAAGAAGTAACCATTCTTTTTTTTTTTTTTTTTTTTTTTTTTTTTTTTTTTTTTTTTTTTTTTTTTTTTGGTCTTTTTACAGTTTTCTACTTTTAATAAATAGAAATTTCTGTTCTACCATTGCACATGACAGAAACTTTGCAATCATTTTTGATCCTTTCTATCTGATTCTATCAAATTTATCTATAGATTTTATTAGCTGTTCCTTAAAATTATTTTAAGAAACCACCTACCTCTTACCTACTCTGCCTACTATCCAATTCCACATCAGAATTATTTACTTCTAGGAATTTTTTAAATTTAATTTATTTATATATTTATATTTCACATCATTTCAGTCCCTGGGGGTCACCCACCACCTCCCCTTCCCACCCGCTCCAGCTGGTCCCCATTCTCCCCTTGTGCAGTTTCATTTGGTTTTCCACATATAATAGTGAAACCATTTGGTTTCTGTCCCTTTCTATCTGGCTCGTTTCTGTTAGAATGATTTCTTCTAGGTACATTCAGGTTTCCAAAAATTCATCAAATTTGTCATTTTTAATTGGTGAGTAATATTCCATTGTGTATATGTACCACATTTTTTTCATCCAGTCATCTGTTTTGGGGCATTTAGGTTGCTTCTATGTCCTTGCTATTATAAATTGTGCTGCAGTAAACATCCGAGTGCAGGTGTCCCTTTGTACCCACATATAGGTCTCTTTTGGGTAGATTCCCAAGAGAGCAATTGCTGGGTCAAATGGTAATTCCATTTTCATTAACTTGAGGGTCCTCCATACAGCTTTCCATAGTGGTTGGACTAGTTTACATTCCCAACAGTGTAGTAGTGTTCCTTTCTCTCCACATCCTCGCCAGCAATTCTTGTTGTCTGTTCTTTGGATGTGGGCTATTCTTACTGGTGTAAGGTGGTATCTCATTGTTGTTTTGATTTGCATTTCTCTTTTTACTAGCGAAGTTGAGCAGTTTTTCATGTGCCTGTTGGCCATTTGTATTTCCTCTTTGGAGAAGTGTCTTTTTAGTTCTTCTCCCCATTTTTTGATTGGGCTTTTTGTTTTGCATTTGTTTAGTTGTGTTAGTTCCTTGTGGATCTTTGTTATTAAGCCCTTGTCGCTTATGTGGAGGGCAAAGATTTTTTCCCATTCGGTTGGGCATCTTTTAGTTTTTTCTGTTGTCTCTTTTGCTGTACAGAAGCTTTTTAGTTTGATGTAGTCCCATCTGTTTATGTTTTCCTTCATTTTTTTTGCCATCTGCAGATGTTTCCAGAAAGGGATTTCTGAACTGTAGTTCATGGAGAGTTTTGCCCAAGTTTTCCTCAATGTATGCTATGGTTTCAGAACCATAGAGGTCAGAACCTCTAAGTCTCTTATCCATTTTGAGTTTATTTTTGTACATGGGGTAAGGGAGATTTCTTGGTCCATTTTTTACATGTCTTAGTCCAATTTTCCCAGCACCATTTATTGAAGAGGCTATCCTTGTTCCAAGGTAAGTTTTTCACACCTTTATCGAAGATTAGTTGACTATAGATGTGTGGTTTTATTTTAGGGCACTCAATTCTGTTCCATTGATCTGACTGTCTGTTTTTGTACCAATACCATGCTGTTTAATTATTTTGGCTTTGTAGTATAGTTTAAAGTTTGGGATTGTAATACCTCCATTCTCTTTTTTTCTGGTCAGGGGGCTTTTGGATATTCGGGGTCTTTTGTTATCCCATATTTATTTCAGTAATTTTTGTTCTATCTCTTTAAAAAATGTCATTGGGATTTTTATTGGGATTGTATTGAATCTATATATTGCCTTTGGTAAGATGGTCATTTTGATAATATTAATTCTTCCAATCCATGAACAGGGAATGTCTTTCCATTTTCTTACATCTTCTTCTATCTCTTTTTGTAGTGTTTTAAAATTTTCTTTGTATAATTCTTTCACGTTTTTTGTTAGGTTTATTCCCAAATATTTAATTTTTTTTAGTGCGATGGTAAATGGGATGGTTTTTCTGATTTCTTCCTCTTCTATTTGACTTTTTGCATATAGAAATGCTACTGACTTCTGTGTGTTGATTTTGTATCTGGCTACCTTACTGAACTGGTTTATTATTTCAAGTAATCTTTCTGTAGATTTTTTGGGGTCATCTATGTAGAGAATCATATCATCTGCATATAATGATAGCTTCAGTTCCTCTTTACCTATTTGTATCCCTTTTATGCCTTTCTCTTGCCTTATTGCCCTAGCTAGGACTTCCAATACAATGTTAAAGAGCAGTGGGGAGAGTGGACATCCTTGCCTAGTTCCAGATCTCAGCTGGAATGCTTTTAGTTTTTCTCCATTTAGGATGATATTTGCTGTAGGTTTGTCATAGCTGGCTTTTATTATGTTGAGATAAGTTCCTTTAATACCCAGTTTTTCAAGGGCTTTTATCATGAATGGATGCTGGACTTTGTCAAATGCTTTCTCCGAATCTATTGATATTACCATGTGGTTTTTGTTTTTCTCTTTGTTGATGTGGTGTATTTTGTTAATTGATTTCCGGATGTTGAACCATCCTTGTGCCCCTGGGATAAATCCCACTTGGTCATGATGAATGATGCTTTTAATGCATTGTTGGATTCGGTTTGCCAGGATTTTGTTTAAGATTTTTGCATCTGTGTTCATTAAGGATATTGGTCTATAGTTTTCTTTCTTGGTGTTGTCCTTATTTGGTTTTGGTATGAG
>PVHY01012081.1:0-45692 GCA_004024945.1 Uropsilus gracilis
GGGTGTGGGAGAGGTTGGGCTAGGCGGAGGCAGCTGGAGAGGCTAGGAGGACAGGGCAGAGCAGTGGAGGCCTTGCAGCCTGGAGCTGGGCGGGAAAGGTGAGAGTGGACTGAGAAGCAACTCGCCAGAGACTCAGTCATGTCTTGACCAAGTCAGGGGGCAGGAGTGACCTGCTGGCCCTCTGGCACCTGAGATGCCTGGGGCGACTCGCAGTGTGGGTGTCTCGCCCTATGCTCCCCACATTTGGCCCCTGTGACGCTCCTTCCTGGCTCCCAGGGCCGAGAAGGAGTGGGGCGATGGAATCCGAGGCCTGTCCCTCAGCGCTGCTCGCTATGCCCTCTTACGCCTGGAGGAAGGGCCCCCGCACACCAAGAACTGGAGGTCAGTGGGGGTGCCATGTTGGGGACTGGGCGGGTGGTGGAGAGGAAGGGAACAGGGCCTGGTGACCGCCCCCCTGGCTCTGGCTTGCTGAGGTGGGCCTCAGAGATGGGCCTCGAGCCCTGCTTCCTCGAGCCCAGCCCCTCGGTCACCGTCCTCAGGTTGGCTTTGCCCAGAGAAAGGCCCGGATGGCTGGTCCAGCATGTCCCAGCCTTGCTTGTGTCTGCAGTCTGGGCTTCCGCGGTTTGGCCTGTCGTTCCCCCAGACCATCATTTGCATCGTTTGCCTGTGAAAACCCCAACGTTTAGCACAGGGTCTAGCCCAGTGTGGGTGCTTCGAGAACGCTGCTGAGCTGACGGGGTGGATGGGGTGTCTGCATGAATGGGGAAGTGAATGGACAAGCAGATGGGAAGATGGCTGGGTGTGTGGAGGGGAGGGCTGGGGGGATAGATGGTGTGTGACCGGATGGTGGCAGGTGGGTGTGTGGCTAATTGAGTGAATAATACATGCGTAGGTAAATGAATGTGGATATGATTGGATGACTGAGGGATAAAATAGATGGGTGGGTGGTTGACTGGATGGATGGATGAGTGAGGTGAATGGAGGCATGGATGGGTGGGTGGTTGAATGGGTGGATGGATAGGTGGGTGGACAGATGGATGTGTTGGAGATGGTTGGATGGGTTGATATTCGTGGAAGTGGATGGATGGAGGTTTAGGTGGGTGGGTGAGTGAGGGCATGGGGGTGGTGCCAGTAGGTGGTGACCCCACCCCCACTTCAGGCCGCAGTTGCTGGTGCTGGTGCGTGTGGACCAAGATCAGAATGTGGTGCACCCGCAGCTGCTCTCGCTGACCTCCCAGCTCAAGGCGGGGAAGGGACTGACCATTGTGGGCTCAGTCCTTGAGGGCACCTTTCTGGACAACCATCCCCAGGCCCAGCGGGCAGAGGAGGTGAGCGGAGGCTCTGGGGGCTTGGGGGGGGAAGGGACGTATGAGATCTGTTGGAACACCCTTGCTACTCACACTTTCCTTCCAAGCCACCTTGGGAAGCCAAGGACTTTTTGTCCTTTTCCTTAGAAGGGGAGTCTCAGGGCCCTGGGAGTGAGGTCCTTAGAATCCAACTTGCAGAACCAAAGACTTCAGAGTCAGAAGGACCCATTTTATGGGTAAGGAAACTGAGGTTTGGCGAGGAAGTCAGGTCACTTAGCTCAGAGAGTTGAGACTCAAATCAGGACCGTTTGGGTCCTGCCCCAGACTTTCTCTTGACAAAGTATAAATCTTCCAGTGTCTTCACATTCACGGTTCTTCCCACCCCATACACCATAGAGTCAGGAGGAGGAGGGGGAAACTGAGGCCCGGAGGGGGAGCCGCTTGCTGAAAGCGGCCCAGCTGGCTGGGAGTACTGTCCGTGGCCCTGGCTCTGGGGCACCTGCTCATGTCCCCATGCCATGGAGCCGTGTGGCTGGGCCACCAGTGTCCGCATGACGAGGTGCTAGCAGGGGTCTGAGGCCTGGTGGGTAGCAGAGGAAGTGGTTTCTGACTGCACTCAGGCCTCGTTCCCCTCAGGGCTTGGTAGGAGCAGGAGCAAGAGAGGAAGGAGAGGCTGGGGAGCGGACAAGACGGGGGGGGGGGGGGGGGAGCGCCCCTAATAGCGGGTGACAGCTGCTATTTCTGCCTCACTGGGCCGTTCACACCAATCTGTGAAGGGCCAGAGCCCGAGGCCTTCATGGGACAGTTCAGCTCCACAGGACAGAACTGAGAACACGCTGGGTACCAGGCGCTGGGCTAGGCCTGCTGGTGAGATGACTGAGGCTAAATCCTGCCTGGGAGCCGTGGGGGAGGGTGGCTCCCATGGGTGCCGGGGCAGAGCTGCTGAGGTTTACAGCCCATCAGGCAGTGTGCTCTGCTCTCCCCCATGGGTGTCATGGAATTCTTCCTATTTTTTTTTTTTAAAGGATAGCTCACATCATTCATTTTTTTTTAAGAACTCATTTCTGTTCTGTTTTCCTCAGAAAATGTTGTCTTTATATATATTACAATTGAAATTCTCATAGAGCACTGTCATAATTTTCTGCTATGATATATATGACATATAAATATACATTGACTTTTTTTAGTTTTCATTCTTTTTTAAATTAAAAAAATTTTCATTGATGACATATCTATTTTTTTCTTACATCATTCTATGCCCCGAAGTTCTCTCATCACCATGTCACCTATGAACCGTCACCCTGACTTCTTGTGCTCACTTCTCCTTTGATCTCGCCCTTCACTCCCTCCCCCCCATTTTTTTCTTTTAAATTAAAAAAAAAAATTTAGTGATATAATTGATTGGCAAGACCCTGTGATTTAGGGGCATAGGTTCACACCTCTTCAGATGTATGTTACCACTCACCACCAAAACACTATCATCCTCCACCAGTTCTCGCTATTCCTAAAAGAGGCAGCTGTCCTGATCCCCATTTGACAGATGTGGTGGCACACACCTGTAGTTCAGGTGCTGGGAGGCGAGAGGCTTGGGATGGCTTGAGTTCGCAGGTTCAAGACTACCCCAGGCAACATAGTGAGACATGGTCTCAAAAAAAAAACAAAAAAACAAAAAAACCACGTTCAGAGAGGTTAGGTGATTTGTCCCATGTCACACAGCAGGGGGGCAGAAGTAGAACAGGAAGCACTGTTGACACCCTTGGGTGGAACCAGTTTCTTTGTCTGAAAAATGAGAGTAATAAAACGCCTCCCTCGGTGCAGCCTGAGAGTGCACCAAACACTAAGGGTCCCACTATGCTGGCTTCTAAAAATGGCCGAAGCAGCTCGTCCAGCCTTGCAGAGGACCCAGCTGCACTCCATCTGGGTGTCTAAAGGAGGGACGCTTGTGTCCCCAGGTGGGGTGTGACGCACTGCGAGAGGGGGTGGTGGCGAGCCTGCAGGGGGCTGCGTGAGCCTTGGCAGGGAGGCAGCTGGGCTCTCCCATCAGGCAGAGCTATGACAGGCCCACAAGGAGGGGGGCTGGAGGTGGTGATGTGAAGCCCAGCAAGATTCCAGCGCTGGGGCTGACTCTGCTCTAGCTGAGCTTCTGGAAGGTGGGGTGGGTGGAGGGGGGCGATGGGAGCAGCGGCCACCAAGGGGCCGGGCAGAACCTCAGGCCTGAAGCCAGGCCTTGTCTGACCCCCATGCAGTCCATACGGCGCCTGATGGAAGCAGAGAAGGTGAAAGGCTTCTGCCAGGTAGTGATTTCCTCCAACCTGCGTGACGGCGTGTCCCACCTGATTCAGTCTGGGGGCCTCGGGGGGCTGCAGCACAACACTGTGCTCGTCGGCTGGCCCCGCAACTGGCGGCAGAAGGAGGACCACCAGACGTGGCGGAACTTTATCGGTAAAGTGTGGGCTGGGGAGAGTCGTGGGTGCTTCAGGGGCCAGGGCCTGGCGGGTGCCCCCGGGGAGGGCCGCACTGGGCAGTGGGAAGAGCGCTAGCTTCAAAGTCACTGAGGCCCAAGTCTAAATCTCACCTCTGGCCCTTCCCAGCTGTGTGACTGTGCATGAGAGACTCACCCTCTCTGAGCGTCCTTGGGAACAGCTGCTAAGAGCAGTGTTTGCCATCTCCATTCTGCGTGCCAGACATCTTGAGGCTTTCTCTAAGGTTCTGATTCTCTCGGCAGTCCTGGCATTGCTCTCTCCATTTTATTGGTGTGAAACTAAGGCCCAGAGAGGCTAATGAGTTTGCTCCCGGCCACACAGCTGGCAAACCCAGCGGCTGCACTGTTACCTCTGCTCTTCCATCTCCTTTCTAGGTAGATCCTAGTTACAAGGTGGTGGGGGAGATTAAACGAGGCCACGCCTGGGAGGGCTCGTAATCATCAGCGAGGACAGGTGGTGCGATTGCCATTTGACAGGTGGGGAAACTGAGGCCCAGAGAGGTTGTGGGACTTGCCCCAATCCGGCGACACCTAAGTTGAGGCCAGGCAGATGCTGGTTTTCTGACCCCTCAGCCCAGGATCCAGACCAGGTGGGGCGGAGTGGGCCCAGGAGCCAGGACCCCGGGGCTGCTGCCCGGTGCTGGAAGGGCGCAAGGGTCACTCTTTTGCCCCTGGCTCTTTCCTTGGTGTCCTCCAGAGCTGGTCCGGGAAACCACGGCTGGTCACCTGGCCCTCCTGGTCACCAAGAACGTCTCCATGTTTCCCGGGAACCCCGAGCGCTTCTCTGAGGGCAGCATCGACGTTTGGTGGATCGTGCATGACGGGGGGATGCTCATGCTGCTGCCGTTCCTGCTGCGACATCACAAGGTGCGCGTGCGCAGGGGCGCGCGCATGCGTAGTGCGTGGCCGGGGGGGGGTCCGTCTCTGTGTCTCCGTGTCCTTCCTTCCTTTGAGAGTCCCAGGAGGAGGGTCTATGGTTACCTTCATTCTAAGACGTTGGGAACTGATTTCACGGCCCCTTGCAGGGATCCTTGCATGCAGAGGAAGCACTGCTCAGCCCAGCAAGTGTACTTTGGGGGACCCTCAGATCTGAGCAGGGAGACTTTGTCCCAGTGGCCGCTGAGACCGAGCAGTTCAGATCGGTGTCATGTGTGGGGAGGTGGGCGGGAGGCTGGGGGTCAGGCTCCTCTCTGCCTTCTGGCCCTGGGTCTCCCCACTGCTTTGGGCTGAACTTTCTTGGGCTCCCTTCGCCCTCGGCAGGTCTGGCGGAAGTGCAAGATGCGCATCTTCACCGTAGCTCAGATGGACGACAACAGCATCCAGATGAAGAAGGACCTGACCACGTTTCTGTACCACTTGCGCATCACCGCAGAAGTGGAGGTGGTGGAGATGGTGAGCTGCCAGGAGTCCAGCCCTAAGGTCTCCAAGTCCCACCTGACCCTGTTTCCAGCACCTCATTCCAGCACCAAGTAGGGCAATCCAGCACCCATCAGCCTCTGAGACGGGGCCCCTTTCTCATTCACTCCAGCCTCTCATCCCACCCATCCAGACATCCGTTTTCTATCCATCCATCCACCCATTCACCCACCCACCCATCCATCCACCCACCCACCCACCCACCCATCCCCCCATCCACCCATCCATCTCTGTAAGAATAGAGGAATTTCATGTATTATGAGTCTCATATCAACCAATGAAATGGATAGAATTATAAGTATTTCCACTTTGCAGAGTAGGATGCTGAAGCTTAACTGATTTGCCCAACAATACAACACATACGAAGTGGCCGGACCAGGATTCAGACCCAGGCAGGATGGCTTTCGAGCCCATGTTTCTTGAGATGGTGCTGCCCAGCCTCCCTCCAACCATTTGCCTCAGCTATTTATCCAGCCCTCAGTCTGCAGTGTATTCATGAATCGACCTATATGCTCATTAACATATTCAGTCGCTCACCCATCCATTCATTCACGTGTGTTCATTCATCCCTTTGTTCCTTTAAAAAATTTTTTTCTCTTCTCCATTCACCCAGGTAATTAATTATTCTGCTCATTCATTAATTCACCCATTCATCCACCTGGTTCCGTGCTGGGTTGAGCAGGGAACACACTTTCAGGGAGCGTTGCCCTCTACCCTGCACCTCCCACCACTGGTGGTTAAACTAGGTCATTGGACAGAGAAGCCCAAGGCTGTCTGCGGAAGGGGTCTGTCTCCCTCCCCCTGGCCTGGCACCTGAGCCCAGAGCTGATGCTTTTCTGCCTCGCTCCCACCCCCACCCCTGCCTGCCCACAGCATGAGAGCGACATATCAGCTTACACCTACGAGAAGACGCTGGTGATGGAGCAGCGTTCCCAGATCCTCAAGCAGATGCATTTAACCAAGAACGAGCGGGAGAGGGAGGTGAGGTTGCCCAGGCTGAAAGCCGCCAGCTACTGCCAGTGCTGGGTGCGCACAGGTTTGGGAAGCCCAGTACTGGCATCCCCGGCCCCTGGTACTGTTCACCAGAGAGCGTGACTCACGGCCCACTTCCCCCATCCCCCACCCCGCCTACCTCCTGGCATGGAGCTCCTAGCGGTGTGTGTGTGGGGGGGGGGGACGGGACAGTGCCACTGTGTGTACACAGTGGACCAGTGTGTGTCCTTGCTCACTACGTATCTAAGTTCTTTGGTTATTGCACAAGCAAGTCACTTCACCTCCCTTTGCCTCAGTTACCTCGTTCATAAAGTGGCGGGAAATTGTAAGAGTCCCACCTCACTGGGCATTTAGCAGTGAATACGTGCAAAATACCTCAATCAAGGTATGTGATTAGTGCTCCATGCTTTAAGCCATTGTTCTAGCTCCTGCAGAAACATTTCCTCCGAAACGTTGCACTTGCACACAGCCACTTAATTATACTCATGGGGTTTCTGGGTCAGGAATCCAGACAGGGAACAGTGGGGATGACTTCACTCCACAAAGCCCGTTAAGCCTCCCCATCTGCCCGTGGAAGGGCTCTGCTGTGGTGACGGGTCTTGTCCCCTGTGTGTGGCTTCTGAGACCCCCAGGGCGGGGGGGGGGACGACTAGGTGTATATGGATGCTGGTTCACAGGGGCCTGTGCTGCCAGGGTACGGGCCAGGGATCAGGTGTAGCGCCTCAGAGAGTGGGTCACGCTATTTGGGATGTACCAGCGGTGGTCATTGGGAAGAACCTCTTTGGGTGTGCTTGTGGGATTTTGAGGGGTGATGATGATACATCCCCTGTGAGGTGCGGGTTGCAGATCTCCCAGGGGTGGGTAATGTGGGAACCCTAGTCCCTTGGGTGTGAACGAAAGACCCCAGGGAGCGGGGTTCTTGCAGAAGTGGGGGATGAGACAGACTAGTTCCCGGAGGTGCCTATGAGAGATGGCTTGGGGAACTGGAAGTGGCAGAGTCTACAGGTCAGGGTGACAGGCCATGCGTGAGGGGCCTCCCACGTGTGGCTCGTAGTGGATCCTCAGGGGGCTGAGTGGTGGTGGGTGCCCCTTTGAACTCGGATGGCACACCCTTCAAGGCTGTTCTGCAGCGTGTTAGCTGGGGCGCTAGTCAGAAATGGCAAGAAGCGGCCTGTACACTGGGTGGACTGGACAAACAGCAGGCAGTGCTAAGCCAGGGCCCAGCCATTAACCCTTTGGTTGCTGGGGGTGGGGTGAGGGTGGGTTAGGGCTTTTGGAGAGGAGCGGGACTGGCTGTGTGCGCAGGCCGATGGCTGCAGGGTATGGCAGGCCGATGGCTGCAGGGTACGGGGTCGCAGCTCTGGAGGTGTCTCTCTGCGGGGCAGGGTGGGGACCCCCATGGAGCTGGTGCCAACCCATGTCCCTCCCTAGATCCAGAGTATCACGGACGAGTCTCGCGGCTCGATCCGGAGAAAGAACCCGGCCAACACGCGGCTGCGCCTCAACGTCCCGGAGGAGATGGCCGGAGACGCCGAGGAGAAGCCGGAGGAGGAGGTGACCCCCCCCCCTCCGCCCCGCTTGGGCTGGGCCCGCGAGTGCCAGCAGCGCCTCTGGCTGCCACAGGAGTCACTGCTGGCCCTCCCTGCGTCCCCCCCAGGTGCAGCTGATCCACGACCAGAGTGCTCCCGGCTGCCCCAGCAGCTCACCATCCCCAGGGGAGGAGCCGGAGGGAGAGGGCGAGGCGGATCCTGAGAAGGTGCATCTCACCTGGACCAAGGACAAGTCGGTGGCCGAGAAGAACAAGGGCCCCAGTCCCGTCTCCTCGGAGGGCATCAAGGAGTTCTTCAACATGAAGCCGTACGGGCCTGGGGGCTGAGGGCAGGGGGCCGGGGTGAGCTTACAGGGGCCGGGGTGAGCTTACAGGGGCTGAGCGCCTGGGGCAGCGCACGCGCGTAAGGGCTTCGGGGCTGGCCGTTGGGAGACCAAGCTCGGGCCTTGTCGCGTGGGTGTCCCCACGCGAGGCTGGGCTGCCGGCTCAGGCCAGGCCTTGCAGGTGCAGGTGGGCGCGCGGGGGGGAGGGGCGCGGGCCGTGTGGCTCAGGGTGGACGGTGGCGGCTGGCGGCTCAGGTCCTCACTGCGTCTCTTTTTCTTCCTCTCCGCTCCTCTTGTGTGTCCTGAAGGGAGTGGGAGAACCTGTAAGTGCTTCCGAGTTTCCCTCTGTGTTGCCCGCGCTGGCCAGGGCGCCTGTCTCGCCGCTGTTCCCTCAGGCCCCGAGCCGGGGCCCAGGCCTCTGGGGTCTCGGACAGATCCTGTTCGGGGAGGCCTGGGGCTCCTGGCCGCGGGGACCAGGTTCCCACAGGCCGGTGGCTCAGGGGCCGGGAGGGCGGCTGGACCTGCCCCCTGCGGCCGGCTGACGCGGCCCCCGCTGCTCCCTGCAGGAACCAGTCCAACGTGAGGCGCATGCACACGGCCGTGCGGTTGAACGAGGTCATCGTCAACAAGTCCCAGAACGCCAAGCTCGTTCTGCTCAACATGCCGGGGCCTCCGCGCAACCGCAACGGCGACGAAAACTGTATCCTGCCCGAGAATTGGGGGCGGAGGGGGGCGCTCGTCTGGGGGCCTGGGTCCCGTCCAGGGGCGGGAGAGCCGAGCTCAGCTGGACGGGGAGGGGCGGGGGAGCCCGGTCGCGACCCCCGGCCTCCCGGGTGCGCGCGCGGCCCGTCTTCTCCTTGACCGGCGCGCAGACATGGAGTTTCTCGAGGTCCTCACCGAGCGCCTGGACCGGGTGATGCTGGTCCGCGGCGGCGGCCGCGAGGTCATCACCATCTACTCCTGAGAGCCAGGACCTGCCACCAGGGCCCGAGCGCGCCCGGCCCGCGGCCCCGGAGCCCTCGCCGCGCCCCCCGCCGCTGTCACCGTTTACATACAGACCCCGTGCCCGCGCCCTGGCCCCACCCCCCGCTGCCTGAAGGTCCGGAGGCCACGTCTGTCGGGCGGACTCGGAGAGGCCCGGCCCGCGCGGAGACCGCGGCCCCGAGCGCCCCGCGGCGCGCGCCGCCCTGGTCGAGACCCGACCTCGCCCCGCCGAGGAGACGCTGCAATAAAGGGCGGGACGAGGCGCGCAGAGGAGAGGCGCGGGGGCCGCGAGCACCCCCGGCGAGTCCGCGCTGACCCCCGCCCCGTCCACGCCCCGCCCGGACCCCGCGCTGCGCGCTCGGCGCCGCTCCGGCTGCCGCGGCCCGAGGGGCGCGGGGGGCGGGGGCGCGGGCGGCCGAGCCTATACATAGTGTACAGGAGCCATCGCGTGTATTTTTAACGTCCCCATATTTCTGTGACTAGAAGCGCAACGGACTTCTCTTCTCGCCACTGTCGACGCTCCCGCTGGGGGCTGCCGGGGAGGCCGAGGCCGGGGGGGAGGGGGGGGCGAGGCGGCCGGCGGGCGTTTCCGCTCGTCAGTCCGAGGGCATCTGAGCGAAGGTGGTTCAGGGCCGGCGGGCGGCGGGGCTCCGGCTCCTCGGCCGCCCCGCCCCGCGCCGCCCCGCCCCTCCGCGCGCCCTCGGCTTCCGCCCCTTCCCTCTAGTTCTTTCGGGAGATGAGGTGAGACAAGTGTCCAACTTTTCCTGGACTCGCCCCCCGGCGGGCGTGAGCTTCCACCGCGGCTGCAGAGACGCGCGCGACCGCCTCTCGGCGCGCGCCGGGGCCGCACAGGGGAGGGTACCGCCCCCCCCCCACCCAGGAAGCCCCGCCCCGGTGCCTTTGCCGGGGGAGCGGGCGACTGTCCACGGCCGGCTGGTCGCCGGCTCCCCTCTCCCGTGGCTCCTCGCCAAAGACTGAAATCGGGGAGCTGGAGGGCGTCCACTCCCCGGAGTTTCCTCTCTGGGACCGGTGAGGGAGGAGGGGAGCGAGTCTGGTCTAGGCCCCGGGCCTACGCACCGGTCCCAGCGCTGCCCCTCGTGTTTCCTCCCCTGTCCCCACCCGGTGGCTCCGGTCTCGGGACCTCGCCGCCCTCTCCACGTCTCCGGCCGGGCCTCGCTGCCTAGCAGCGGTTCCAGCCGCGCCTCCCGGGCAGCTGGCCTGGGGGAGGGCCGCCGTGCGCTTTGTTCCTAGCGCCTCTGCCCCCAACTAGGACCGAGGTCTTTGGCTTCTCCAAATCCAGTCCCTGGCGCTTCAGCTCACCAGCCCGGTGGGAGGCACCTTCTGGCCCTAGAGAAGGCGCCATCGGCTGGGTTCCCTTCCCCCCAGGGCACTCTACTAAGGGGGACAGGCACTGCATGCTGGGTCCAGCGCCCTTTGGGGCTGGGTACAGTACCCCCAGCCCCCAGGCCCTGACTTTCGCACCTAGACATCCTGCCCACTTCTTGACCTCGCCACCTCCTTTCCTTTGAGCCCAAGGCAGAGCCGGAACTGGTGCCATCTAGAGTGGGTCAGGTGTGGCTGGAGGTCCCTCTGGACAGCTGCCGCTTGGGCCAGAGCCCTCTGAGATCTGACCAGGGAGCTGGGTGGACTCTTGCCCGCGGCAATCAGGAGCCTGGAGTTACTAGACCCTGGGCCCTCCCCACCCCCAAGCATCCCCCACAAGACCCCTCTTTGAGAACCACAGCTGGGTCTAGCTCCAAGGTCTGCGCATTCCAGGGCTCAGGTGGTGCAGGGAAGGAGGCCGCAGCAACACCAATTAGGGAACCAAAGTTGCACTACCTGGGCCCAGACTGGTTGGCAAGAGCAAAGTTTCCGTTGATGAAAACACACATCCCACAACAAACCCAAGTTTTCTGTGCTCCATGTGCAATATTTGTTCTGAATGTTACCACAAGTCATCCATCCAGTTACCTTTATAATCACTGTAGCTAGATGTTCCACGTCCATTCAAGTGACTTTTATTCTGAGTGCAATATTTCAATAGCCTCGTAGTGATAACTAGTGTTGCTTTTGTTTTAGACGATCTATGTGCAGGGCAATGCAATGAAGTTGAAAACCCTTGTAAATAGGAGAGGTTGCAAACCAAATCAAGAGTATTTATTACTATTATTAGGCCTGCCTTTAATTTCCAGTGTATTTCAGTATTCCGCATTCTGCCTCAGTACTGACCTTGTGTTCTTTGTGCCAATATGAAAAGGAGAGGGTTGGTTCTTTCCTTTATTGTTGAATGCTCCCATTTGATGCTTTACAGCTTTTACTGTATTAATTTTTTAGACTCCCATCTGCACAAAATGCAATAAAAATAATTTTATTATGCCCTTCACAGCCGGAGGTATGCTGTTCTGACCCCGGGGCAGGGGCAGAGGGAAGCCCAGGGTGCCCCTCCAGGAGGCTCCCAGAGACTAATTAGAAGCCCCGAGGTTCCCTGGCAGAACAGGACAGCGGAGCTGGCAGGGCTGGTGGTCCAGCGTGGGTACTGGCACTTGCGGAGCCCTGTCTGCCATGGCACAGGGCCTGGAAGCAGGGTGGGTGGAGCAGAGCACGCACATCACCTTCATTAGCAGCTGCGTCAGGCTCGGCGCTGCCAGCATTTCGGTTCTTGATCCGCTGGAGGCCATGTGGCAGTCACTTCCCCACGTCTTCCTCCTTCACATTTCCTGCTGGGCTGGCTACTAGATACTCTGCACAACACTACGGATCTGCCAGTTCTGCAAAGAGTAGGCAGGACAGAGGGTGGCGCTCAGAGGAAATCAGGAGAGTGCCTATTCCTCTAGACGGATGTGGCCTCCCCAGTGTCCTACTTCTAGAAGGGGACAGGCTGGCTGACACCTTGGAAGTTTACCATAAACCTGGGTGTTCCACACCCGACCGTAACTAGTCAGCAGGCTTCTGCTCTGAACTGTGACCCAACCCCCGAGCTCAGGGAGAAGCTGGGAGTCTGCGAGCCTGACTGTAGGCTGAGGAGAGAAGGGATGGGTAGTGCAGAGCCAGGGACCCCCTCCCATGCCTGGGGGAGGCCCAGCAGAGGCCCTGCCGCTGCCCACACCCAGAAGAGGTGACACGCTTTTCTGTTTTCATTTTAATTAAAAAGTAATCATTTCATCTTATTAACAACACAAGAGTTCCAAAGAGGGAAAAAAAAACACTATGTAACACAAACAGGTCAGAACAAAAAACGCTGCCATCTGGGGACCTTGAGTCTGAAACCACTGTTCGCTGAGCCTTGGGCAGGGACTCGGCTGAAGTCACTGTTCTCCCACGTCCCTGCCGGGGCCCCTGGAGACAGCGATCCGCAGGGCTCTAACGAGCAGCTCCCTGGGTGAGGCAGCTTCCTTTGGCTCCGTGGAGAGCAGCAGCCAGAAGTCCTCCCGCGCGTCTCCTCAGCCTGGCTCAGTCAACGAGCAGCCGCCTGGCTCACGAACGTGTCCAGCTACCCGACGTCTGACATCAAAATGGTCCCTACCGCCTGCTGCTCAGAAAATAAAGTTAAGATTCTAGGTGAAAACAAGAGCCTGCTTTCCGAGCTGAAAGCTCGACGCCATCGCTGAAGTGCGTGTTCCTGCCACGTGCAGAGCCGCCTTCCGGGAACGTGCTCCAGGACATCGCCCCGAGAGGGAGCAGCCGACCCAACCATCCCGGGAAGAGCGGCCAGTGCAGCCGCAGCTCTGCCCCTGGAGCTCCGCCGGTGAGAGGGGTTGAAGGGCGCAGAGAACCCTGGGGTGGGCAGAGAAGTGCCTGCGTCCAGCTGCCACAGCCGCTCGGCAGCCCCAGGGTCGCCAAGTCTAGTGGCAACTCCTGGAGCGAAGCCCGGGTCTGGGCGGAGGCTGGGCCGTGGGAGGCTGGAACACCTTCCTGAAGGACGAAGGCAGTGCTTCTGACGTGGAAAGGCCATTGTAAACGCAACCCACGAGGGCCTGGCTTCTCTCTCCCTCCCCCAAATGCAGCTGACGGGGCAACCCAGGGAAAACAGACCGAGCCCAGACACCTGAAGCGCCCAATGACCCCAGAGAGAATTTCTTTGAAAAAAGGAAAGAAAAAGAGCCCCGAGCGCAGTATCAACTCTGACTCCGGAAGGAAGAAGCAACACAGCCGTGGGCAGGAGAGCAGGCGGTGGAAACGTATGACTCTGACGTGGACCTGGAGAGGCGCAAAGAACATCCCCCAGATAGCTCTATCTAGAACGCAGTGAGTGGGAGGCCGGGGACCAGGCCGGGGACCTGGGGCAGTCGGCCGCGCCTCAGTAATGCCTCTGGTAAGAGCCCATGGGGGCCTGGGGCCGCCCCACCTGCGCCGTGGTCTGGCTGACCAGGTGGGAGAGAGCAGGGCCGCTCTGGATCAGGGTGTCCAGCGCTTTCTGCACGCTGGGATTGTCGAAGTTGATGCCGGTGGAAGACACGGGCCTCTGGCTTGCCATGTTGCTGGCAGGCGCCAGGCGGCTGGACGGCTGGCCAAAGAGCCCTTGGGAAGGAGCCCCAGGCCTGGGGCCCATGTTCCGAGCAGATCCTGCCTGTCCCAAAATGTTAGGAGGCTGATTGCCAGAGGCCTGTGATCTCTGCTGAGGCTGGCTGTTCGCTGCTGTGGAAAAATTCTGGTTCTGGGTGTTTCCGGCAGCAACCGAGGGGGACGTAGAGCTGCTATTGGCCGTAACCGCGCCACTATTGAAGAGGCTGAGGATTTTGGCCTGAAGCTCTTGCTGGGAGGTGGGGGGTGCAGCTGGAGTGGGTGTAGCAGAGGGGAGCACTTGGCCGCTGGGGAGCGATTGGGAACTTGGCTGTGTCTTCAGCGAGGCACCCGAGGTCGCCCCGAGTGGTTGGCGGGAAATCGGGCCTAGGAGACAGAAGGAGGAGGTATCTGGTTCAAAGTACCTTCCGTGGGCAGGAGGCTTAGCAGCCCAGGGAAGAATAACAATCACGGATCACATCAATCACACAGTACACGGACTACAACATCCACTTCCCCAAGGGGCCTCTTCGTGGTATATGCTGTTTCCAGAAAACAGCCTCCTTTCCCCAGAGAACTACTTAAAAAAAAAAAAAAAAAAAAAAAAAAAAAAAAAAAAAAAAAAAAAAAAAAAAAAAAAAAAAAAAAAAAAAAAAAAAAAGGCCATCCGTTCTAGTCACAAGGGAGTCGGCAGTCCTGGCCCCAGCAGCACGCTGACTATCAGGCCCACAACTGTGCCCGGACTTTAAGTCACCGTCGCGTCAGCGTGGACGCCCCCCGAGAGCCCAGCGCGGGCTCGTCTCCCTCACCCACCCGAGAGCCCGGGCCGCCCCCTCCCGACGGAGCCTGGGGTTAGAGAAATGCAGAGTCAGAACTTCACCTCGGCCCTGCCACGTAGCTCACCAGGCAGAGAGTTGGTGCTGCTCCTCATCAGCCGCTCCTTCCGCTCCCGCAGGTAGTTGATGATCTTGTCCGTCTCTTCGGCAGTGAGGTACCTGTTGTCTGCCAGCAGGTTGATGAGGCTCTGGATGGCTGGAGGGTGCCCCCCTCGCACCCCTTCCTCAGGGCCACCTCGCTCTCTCTCCTGCAGGATGGTTTCATCAGCCATTTTAGCCGCCTGCCTGGCAATCTCCTCGCGCTCCTTTTCCCGGCACTCGTTCTTGTAGCGCTCGTAATTCCTGGCCACCAGCACCATGGCGTCTGCCTGGGGCATGTTGCGATGCTCTGCAGGAGGGAACGGCATGAGTTACTTTCTCCCGTGACAGATCTGAGCGCCCACCTGCTGGACTCCACACAAGGCTTGCGAACCTCAAACCAACAACAGAAAAACCATTTAAGTGACAAAAACTCTTGGGATGGAAGATGGGAGGGGCAGCAAGATGAAGGGTGGGAAAAGCGGTGGAAGGATTTCTTTGGCGAGGAACATGAACCTCTGTGCAGCTGGCTCTCTGGGGCATTCCGAGATCACAGACTTGTAGTGAAAAAACCAAAGCAGCATGATCGCTTCCTACAGATTCACAGGTACCATGCAGGGAGTGACCACGGGAGGCAGGCCGCAGGGGGCTGAAGAGCTCTGCTGTACAGCCTGCGCCACTGTGCGCCTCGGGACAGAGCTGGTCTGCTGTTTTTATTCATCAGTTCAAAGGTCTTGGATCAAGATCAATCTGTGAACCCTGAATAACCTCCTAGCCTCACCTTCGGGGAACAAGATCTTCAAGTTCTCAGTACTTGAACCAAGCCCAGACCACGTTCTCGTTCCTGTTCCCAGCCTCTCTTTTCATCTCTCTAGCACTTATAAATAGCATCCTATCGCCTGATGTGTTCTGCCCCCTCCAGAAGGCTGGTGAAGACAAGGATTCTACCCATATTTAGTGTAATATACGTGCCAGAGGGCTAACAAGCCAGCGCTCACTGGCAAGACCAACCACGCCTCTCTTCTCTAGCCATCCCCTCTAAAACTGCTTCACGCTGGCAGTGAGAAATAGGGCACAGTGGAAGTACCGAAAACCCCCTCCCCCCTTACTGAGCATTAAACATTTGCCAGGACACCATCACATGTATCTCAGGGTTCAATACAATGTCTCACATGTAGTTGGCCCAGAACTGTATCCACTGAGGCCATCAGATGAGTAAGTATGTAAGCCTATGTGAGATCTGGGTAATGCTGGTCCCCTGTGTAATATCTGGGTACAGAATTCTGGTGGTGGGTGAACTAGTATTGCTGACTCCCTAAGTCACCAAGAGGGATGTCTTTTTAAGCGGATCTCTGGGGACACTAGGTTGCTTACGGCCAACAGCACACTTACCGTAAGCTGAAGACTACAAGCGTACTGATGAAAGGGTCCTATCGCGCTGCAGCTGGGGAAGGTACAAAATTGTTAATGGACAAAGGACTACCTTTGGAATTCTGACCCACTTGGGCCTCTGTACCTTGTGGGGTTCCAAACATGATGTTGACTGTACAGGAACGGTGAATCTGGTGCTGCTGGGTGATGACAATCGCAAAAGGAGACCCTCCTCTGCTAACATCCTCCAAGGCTTGTGACAATGATACCTCTGTGTTGAGGAAGATCAAGTCCACGACCATGCCCAGGTCTCGTACCTTCCGCCCCACAGATTCAGCATAATCTCTGCAGAATAAACACCGTGCAGGTGAGACCCCTTGACAAGCGCCTACCCTGGAACTACCGTGCTCCAACAGCAAGCTCCAACCCTAGTGCCAACGTGCAGACGCCCTGTGCGCTCTTCAGGCTGCAAGGATCTAGACCGGCTCCTCCTCTCACTGGCTCATGGTGGTCACAAAGTTGCCAGCAGCACACTATCTAGCAGTCAGGTTCTTCCTTTGCTTGGCTAGTCCAGGGGTCCTTCCTTAATACCAGCCTGCTGCCTGAGACTGGCACATAGATCTGTCTGGGAGGGTAGGGCTACAGACGTAACAGAAAGGATGGGTTTTAATGCTGAAAGATGGGTCTGCATCTTACTTCCAATGTTTGCTCAAAGCTTCAAGCAAGTCTTTTTTACCTCTTACAAACCTCAGTTTCTTTATCACTAACACAGGAAAAAATGGTTCCATTTATGTTATTTCCTTGACCTTTTCTTCAATCTAAATTAAAGCCTTGATACAGTTCTTTGCACAGGACTTATCCCCAATGCGTGCATTTTGGTCACTTGTCAAACCAGGCTGAGGAAGGGCCATACATTTGCTTAGAATTAGAATCCCCGTTCCAGCATCTCTGCCACATGTAAAACATTTGCTGAATGAATGCATATGTGACATGACTACTGTGAAAATGAAACCAATTTAAGAAAAGTCCCCAGCATGGGGTAGCACAAAGCAGGTGCTCAGATAATGACGGCTATTAGCATGTGTCCAACAACAGAAAAAAAGCAAACCCAGAAAAACAAAGCTGGCAGTTAGCATCTATCGCTCAACAAAGCGGTCCGGAGTCTGTGAACTCTGCCTGCTGCTTGGTTTCTCAACACCTATTTCCCTAGTCTCTGCTTTCAAATTAGCTCCTTAACCCCGAACTGCTAGGAAATACATGGAGTTATTTACCAACGACCTGGGGAGAGAGAGCACAGGTACTGCCAAGCCTGCAACCAGTGATCCTCTTCCAGGCGGGAATGTAAAACACAAGTGAAATCAAATGGCATGGGAGCTCTGGCTTCGCTGGCGTGTCCCCTAACAGCACGGCCATGGCACGGAGGAGGCTTGGTTCTTGACAGACAGACCCGGAGACATTTGCCTCCCAAAGTATCAGGGACTTGGGGTTACCCCATGAAGGTGGCACCTAGCGTGCTGCCTGAGCAGCCTGAGTTCCTTCTCGGACTCTCCTCCAGGAAGGCACTTGTCCCTATCAGTCCATGTGGCTCTGTCTACACGAGAAATGCTACCTTTTACTCCAGGAGACAGGAACATGACCTCACGCTGGCCAAACAGAGGATCCCAGCACTGTAGCTGAAACAGCTGTTTCAGGGATGGGAAAATGAGCCAGACCAATCTAATGAGAAACAATTCCAAGGCGTTTGCTGGAAGCCCTGGGAAAGTGACGCTCTCTTCCCACTGGGTTTGCTCTGCGGAGAGGATACATGTCTATAGCCCGGGCCATTCTGCCTTTTCAGTCTGACAATGCAGGCAACACAGAGACTGACCAAGTCTTGATGTCATGGTCGGACGCCAGATGTGGCCAGACCTGAAATTCCTAGCCAAGCAAGCTAAGAGCCCCTGTAGTGGCTGAGCCAGTTTCCAATGGGCTAACTCAGCTTCCTTCACCTGCACCTGAAAGCACTCCGGCCAACACAGCATGCAATGCCAGAATACACAGCCCAAGTTCAGCGGGCCGAGATACCAAGAGGGAGCCTGCGTTTCTCTTCTGAGCCTTCTCCTGATTCAGGAGAAATATCAAAGGGTTCTTACTTAGTCTGCTTGTTGACCACAATCACAGAACAATCAACAGGCCTCTCAGCATCAAAGCGTCTCTGGATTTCCTCAAAATATTGACGATAAAGCTCTTCTCTACGCCGTTCCTCACGTTTCAAACGCTCTGCAAGATACCACCAGGGAAAACTGAAATATGGACTCTGCCTTTCTTTAAAAGTCAGTCACAGGGCTTATTTCTAACTGAGCTACTTATAAGTAAAATACACTGTGAATTCTTTATATTACTTCCTAAAAATAGCCAGGATTATAATATTTCACTATTACAACTACATTAACTGGAATGGTTGGACTAAAGGGTGTACACTTTAATGTTTCATCGATACATACTGCCACCTAGAAATGCTATTATTAGTTCTCCCTCCATGTGGTGGGTCACCTAATGCTCCCTTCTCCACATTTCAGGTAGCACTGAGGATTGTTATTTAAAAAAATTCCTGCCCACACATCAGTAAATAATATATTATTTTGCATGGTTATAATTTCGTAATTATGGTATTGTAATATATATACCTATGTAACTTCCTTTCTTCCCACAAAAAAATTTAAAAATTATTAAAAAAAAAAATCTCCTAACTAGGATATTGGAGAACATCCCCATTTGTTACCTCTATTATTGTATCCAAATTTCAAGTTGTCTCAAAGTTTTAAAACTTGTAAAAAAAAAAATACCTGCCAACTTGACAAAAGATGGTATTTCATCTAATATTTATTATTATTCTAATTTTTGTAACAACTAAAGACTCTTATCACAACTACCTGTAATTTTAATTTTCTTTATTCTAAAAAAAAAAAAAATCAGGTAGCAGTTTTACAATAAATTGAAAATGAGATTCCTAACTCAATCTGACCACAGATAAAGCAATTTAAGTTAAAAAATTTTGATCTTTAAAGATTTTAGAAGTATACTGAGAAAAAACCAGGGTTTAAAATCATCCTTGTCTGAAAAAGCTGCTGTTTCATGTGCAGTAAAACCCACAGCTGAAACACCACACTGCACAGATAACATGGACAGTCTCAATCTGCTGCTCATTTCTCACTGCTGGAATTTCCTATTTGTTTCTTCTTATTAGATGATGATATCAATTTACATCTTAAAAATCATTAATACACGCTGGCTGCATCTCTTCATTTTGTGAGCAGCTTAGTCTCTGTCCTGCTGTCACTAGTGTCTTCCTGCTGCGGGAAGTGTCTATGCTAACGGGGCGAGCTCTTTCTGCTACTTTACCTTTTGCTCGAGACTGACTTTCTGGGCCTGGTGGGCCTCGTCCATCAAAGCCATCTCTGTAGCGATCAAAGTAAGCGTCATCCTTCCTCCTGCAGTAATCATCCATTCGTAGGTAGCGATCATAGGAGCCTTCTCGCCTAAAAAGTTAAAGAAATTTGCAGAATGTGAAAATCGTGCTGCTGTGCTAAAACCAGAGCACTACCAGAACCAGCCTCCAGTGAGGATGGAAGCACTGTGAGACCCAGGACTCTGATTAGAGCAATGAGGCCTGTAGGTGGGGCTTGCCGCTTACCATCTCTACAGCTTCAACTAGGTTAGCCTGTCACGTGGAAAGGAGGATAGACAGTTCTAGGCGTAGCCTCTGGCATAAGGCAGATGTGGAATAACTGGTAGTAATTATTGATAAGCATTTGGAGGAGTCACTCCAAGGCACCTCCACCCACTCCATCCCTTCCTTCTTGTACTTAAAATTGCTGAAAGACAACTGTGATTTTATACATGTAAGTCATAAAATATGTGTTTTCATGAGAACAGAACACTCTTGTATCCATTCGTCAGTAATTCTTCATATCCCATTCTCATACTCGAGTTCCTTTCAGTAGCTAGGAATCTGTCTTTTCTAGGTGGAATCACTACAATATTTGGCTTGTTTCTCTTAGCATAAATGTTTTCAAGTTCCACCCAAGTTATAGCACATGTCAGAACTGGTTTCTCATTTATGGCTGAAATATTTCACAGTGTGGCGGCAACACATTTTAAAAAAACTCCATATATCTACTTAGGGGCATCTGGGTCGTGTCTACCTTTGCATGAGTGGAAGAGTACTACTATGCAGCTCCACGGACAAATATCTGTTTGAAAACCTCTTTTCCATTCTTTTGAGTCTATACTCAGGAGTGGAACTGATGGAGCCCAGTAATTCTACTGTCTGACTTTATGAGGAACTACCAAACTGTTTCCCACAGTGGCCACACCCCTTTTACAGTCCATTGGGAATGTATGAGAATTCCAATTTATCCACAATTTGCCAACACTTTTTTTTTTTTTTTAAATAAACTATTATGGCCATCTTGGAGTGACATGGCTCTGGGTTGTATTTCCCCTATGACTAATGATGTGGAGCAGCTTTTCATATATTTACATGCCATCTATGCATGCTTGCTATGCTTTTGCGTTACCCAAACAATGTGCATGCCATCCATTTTCCCATTTGTACAGTTTCATATGCCATAGGAGAGACAGATTCACTTACTGAGATAGTTCATCAAGCATTCACACATGCAGCAAATATCACCTGCACTGGACTGGAAATACAAGGTTGGTAAGCGTCACAGACCTTATAGAGCTTTCAGTTAATTCATAGCACAGACATAAGAAAAACTCACTTGTCTATGTACCTGTACATGGGCTCTCGGGAGTCTCTCATATCTCTGTATCTGTCATACATGGGATCCCGGTGATCTCGAAAATCCCTAGAGTCTCTTAGATCACGAAAGTCTCTCAGATCCCTCATGTCCCGAGCATCACGCATACTTCTGCTGTCCCTGTGATCCCGAATGTCTCTGCTATCTCTGTGGTCCCGCAGGTCTCGGGGGTCTCGCATGTCTCTGCTGTCCCGGCCATTTCTGCCATCCCTGGGCTCTCTTCTTGGACTTCCTCGAATTGGGGATCGATCACGTCTTGTATCTCGACCGTCTCCAAAGCCATACGGATCTCTGTGGGAGGCAGCAAGAAGATCCTAAGACAAAGAAATTGAAGGTAGCCAACCTTTCAGCTCTTTGCTGGAGGAAGCCCCCTCCCTCCAAGTGTTTTCATTAAAACATGGCAGCCAAACAGTGAGAACATGACTAAATGTTTTAAAAACAGTCACCCATCTGCTCAGCAAATAAAGACTTTAAGGCTCTAGCATCTCAAGAGACTAGGATAGCAAAAGAAAAAAGCCAAAGGTTTTGACTGGGGTCATAGCATTTATCAAGAGTCAGGGAGTAATTCTGTATTCCCTTTGTGCATGTGTAACTATCACCTCACTCTCAGCAGGTTTTCAGAGTATACAAACTCCAATAGCCTATTTTCTCCCATCAGATGTGTTTTAAGAGATTCAGAAGGAGCATGAGGGTCATACTAAGGAGAAGATTCATAGAAGGAAAAAGAACAAGGGGCACAATTTCATACAAAGTCAAGGTGATCACAGAAACTGAGTGTATAGAAACCTCACTAGAAGTAGCTAGCAGCATAACCAAATTAAATGGAAAAAAAAAAAAAGAATTACAATAGGAGATAAACAGTAAAGTATAAAAACAACCAGCTTTGGTCTTCTCCATTGTCACTAAGCAGCATCTTTCTCAAACTGAGTTTCACTTTTTGGCCAAGGATTTCGAGTGTTTGAAGTCACAGTGTTTGAAGTCACCTCTGGTCTGCTACAACTCAGTAACCCCCCCTTTTTTTGGGGGGGTGCTAATATACACCTTCTCTATTTATTTATTTGTATTTTTAAATTCTTTAGATCACAAACTCAACTCAGTAAATGGTTTCTGGGATATCTCCCCCACCTCCCTCCCTCGGTGCCCCCTCCATTCTTTCACACTCCACTCTTTGTACAACTCTGTATTCTTCATGAGATTTCCTTTCACCCATTAAAAACCCACCCCCAGCATATGTAAACTTTTTATATATAACCTACTCAGTTCTATTTTGGACTCGCCCCACCTCTGCCAATAATCACCTTCCCAGTTACCAAGGTTTATGTTTTAGAAAAGATAAGTTTTGATTCTTCCTTGCCTGTCCTCACTGAGTCACTAGAACCTTGACCATTTTCCTTATGGATAGGTGAAGTTCAATCGAAATCCTATTTCTATGCTGTCACCAAGAAGTTTCCAAAAAACAAACAACAAAAGCCAATCTTCCAGATTTCAGCTCATTCGACACATACATAAATACCAGATTAACCACAAAAATTCCCACCTGTTACTAATCACATCTTGGCCATTGTGTTTCTGGGCATGGGTCTCTAACAAATCTGGTCCTTTTCCAACCATTATCTTTCTCCCAGCTCTTGATTCAACCTCATTTTTACTTAAGCTATTTTTATGACTTAGCTCATGTCCGTTTCACCACTTCTGTTCACAGGGCTTTTCCACTTGGGGTATTTTTCTTGCATTAATACAAGTATTACCCAGTCCTCACAGGCAAGTTCATGTCCTGTGGTTTCTAAGAAATATTCTCTAATTTCCCTAGTAACGGCTGATCTTTTGCTCAACTACTAGATTACTATTTCTACAACTTAACCTACTATTCACAACAATGTCTTCTTGTTTCACCCACTTTAGAGATTATCTCCTCCACAAAACCTGCACTGAACTCATGATCATGCCCAACAAATGTTCCTCTAGTCCTTTCCATCTTAATAAATGGCACGTTCACTTGCTCAAGTCAGTAAATTAGATGTCATCCTTGCCTTAAAGTTCCACCCACTCTTCCAATTATATTTCTATATTTTTAATTTATTTTTTCTCTGAAATTAGTATCAATTTTGCCCATATCAAAGAGTTTAACTCCGTTTTCTCCAACCACCTCTCCCTTTCCCAGTTTCACTGCTCTCTCTATAGCATTCAACCAAAGTTTTTTCCTGATGCTTTTACTTGAGCAGAATGGACCAATATACTCATTTTCCAGATCTCAATGTATCCCCTAACCCCTGATTTTTGCCAGTGTAAGTTTACCTTTTGCTCCTAAATCCTGACTACACTCTCTCACAGCATCTCGCTGTTTTTGCTAGTCATTTATCATAATCTGACATACTTGCTTAATGGCTTTGTCCTATGAAGCTGCAAGCCCATGAGGACAAGAACAAGTGATTTCTCCACAATAAAATCACGGTATAGGTCTATATTGTCTGGTATGCAGCCAATGTTCCACAGATATTTGAATGAATCTTGCTCTTGTATTTCTCTTACGGTATGTATTACATTTATCTGCTCACAAGGCTTTCCTATCAAGATGTCGTGAAAGCTTTCTCTCCCTATGACACAGGAGTCAAAAGATGCTTCATCCAGATGCCATCAGCTTGGTGGAAGACCTCATTTTACCTTGCCTCCCCTCATCCACAGGCATAGCCAACTCTCCTTCTGGGAAAAATCTGCACTATATAATTTAAGGCCCTAAAATATTTCTGATATAGAAGGCCAGGGAATTTAAAGAAGGACTAGTAAGCACTTTGCTTATCAAAGTACAGACTGATGAAGATTCTTACTTCAGTTTTTATTATGTCATAAAATCCTTCTAATGTGTTACATCTGATCTAGTATATACAATGTGGGTAAACACTCGAGATCCATGGAAACAGACAACTGTAAAGTATTTCTGGATTAATGATAGGCAGGTAAACCTGCCTTGGGGAGCAGTTAAAAGCTGTCATTAGTGGTGGAATCAGATTTCAAGTGTTCTTGGCAATCAAGGCTGAGAGAGATCATGAACCCAACAGACCACAGACCACACACAAAATCTTGGGCTGGTGGAAATGGAGGTGAGGACAAAAACACCATGTCACAGCACATTATTATTCACAGCCTTGGGATAATTACAGATGTCATGTTTCTCATTCTTTTGAATCTACTAACATATTTCACTTACCTGTCAGAGTCCATCCCTGGAAGTTGACCATACCCTAGAGCCCCCAAATCTGGGTTTATGCTTCTGGTTTGAGAAGACAAGCACTGCCATTCTCTCAATCAGTCTAAAAGTCCATGTACAACAAAAACAACTAATTTCCCTTCAATTGCCTTCTATGTAAAAATGTAGAAGAGATGATATTCACAAGGAGTAAGAAACTGAAGGAATGGTGGAAGCAGGAATAGAGAAGATAATAATTCCTTAAAATGAAAAGGCAAAGCTTTTTTCCTTTCTCCAAAACATGAGCAGAATGGTATACAGCTGTTCTTCTGGAGATAAAAACAAAACAAAACAAAAACTGTTTAGGGTCATTTTAGAACCCAAACAAAGAGAGCCCCAGAATAAATGGGCTCCTGTTGCTGCCCCCAACATCCTTTTCAAGACAAAAGCCAGCTAACAAAAGGGTGGTACAGTGTGAAGGATTCCGAGGATAGCTAGGATGAAGCCTGCTGAATGAGATGTTTGACCAGAAACAAGTGGGTTAGAAGGAAGTTTCTAGAGAATAAGGTTCATAAGATCATCCCAAAGCACCAGGGGTGTTTTACTGGAGACCCAAATGCAATGTACCTTCATGTACCAGGTCACTAGAGGCTAAGAAGAAACTTAACAGTGGTTAAATAAATTTCAGCACGTAGTTCACAAACTGAACGCAGGTAAAAAACACTACTAAAACTTTGCTGTAATTCCTCATCTACTCAGTAGGGGAAGAAAGTCTATGCTCTTTGTTTTGAGAGAAATATAGTTGTATCATTTGCAAACATTTGCGAGGTAAGGGAGGGACGGGTGAAGGGAAAAACACCATGGCCCAGATGGCAGGTGACATGCTGCTTCTTGTAGAACTGCTTCTCTTCCTGGGACTGGAGGGATATTTAGGGAACCAAGCGTCTGAGAGCCCTCGGAATAAGAATCGGTATGTGGTAATTTTGGAAAACTGACAAGTTCTGGGGTTCTCTTCAGCCAGAATCTTAAGTGCAGAAAGGCTAGGGGAGAAGGTCTATCCTATTCTTTCATTCATCAGCATTTCTTTTCCTCGCTGGAATGCTTTCTTCGGGAAGGCCAGTGTTATTTTGCTCCTGAAAAAAAAGCCTTCACGAGTTCTTCATATTCCTATTTGGTCACAGATACTGTCCACAAATACTGTTATCCTAAACGTCTGGCTGTGGTGTGATGCTGATCCCCCACTTTGAAGGCACCATGCTATTGAAATGGAGACAAGACTTGAACAGAATTTGCCATTAAGTGCAGGTAGGATATGGGGTCCAATGAGGTATCACATCTCAGAGATTCAAATTTTATAAGCGTTCATGCTACTCCCTAGGAAGCACACTGATTTCGTAAGCACATCAGACTTTTCTGTTGGCAGAGGTGGTGCTTGCTGAGAACGGATGGCTCTTCTTGCAGTTTGACAGCAGAGGTTATCATGGCCTGGAATCCTGAATTATGAGTCCCACCTAGAGGAGAGTCCCACACAAGGAGCAAGCATTTATCAATGGAATGAACACTGTGGATATGAAGAAATGTCTTAGACCACATAAGAAGCATGTCTACTGCTAGGTTATTTTCTGATGAGCCAATTCCAGATGACTTACACCAGAGGTACTAGGCCTAATAGCCTTCACATGTACATGGGGAAAATTCTTTGTGGAGCTTTTCACGTAGACAAGGTAATCCGATTCAGTCTTCCCTAGGCAGTACAAGATGGTTTAGGATACAGTCTCGAAGGGCATGTCTTTGAGGAGTATGGTCCAGGTCCGGGAATGCCAAGGTACAGAACTGAAGGTGGATATTGAGTTCAGCTGAGATAAAACCAGCATCGCGGCAAAATCTCTGAAGATGGCAGGGACTTCATGCCTAGCACCAAGGCCAGACAACTACATGGCAACTGTGCCATGTACTCAAAGGAGTCCCATGAAGTGGTCCCAGGGGCAAATGATGACAATTTGGGCTGATCTCGATGCAGAGCACGGATCCCTGATGCAAAGTGCTGTGCGTGGCCGAGTCCGTATTGTCGTTATTACACACTGACAGTTGGAGTTGTTGGGGAGATACATAATTGAACAGAGCAACTGCAGAACAACAGTGGCATCAGAGACAAAGGAAGAGGTGATAATCCTGTGAAAACTCCCAAAGACAGCTAGGTATTTTGACACTCGAGGTTAAAAGTCCGGCAAAACAAGGTGTTACAAACGTCTTGTCAACATGCTTAAAAAACAGTTTTCTTATTAAAAGTAGCAGCACTGAAGACAGAGACACAACTCAGGGGAAATACCTGCCACAGGGGAAGCTTTCCCCTGTGAACAATGCAACCTTAAGTCTGGAGGGCACACATTAGGGAGGCCAAATGAAGGCTGTCTGCCTGTTGTCAGCATACCTACACATGTGAACTGTCTCAAGGTGTGGACTGGAAACATGTACCCAAAGAGAGTGCTATCCAGTGTTCACACTCAGAAAAATGAGGCACCCCTTCCAGGCTAATCAGTTTGTCAACTTACTGCATTTTATTTCTGCCCTATAGGTAGGCCTTGAGAGAGAACACATGATCAAGGCAATGACCAAAATGTCAGTATTACATTTTGAATGCAATGCTCAACTTGTCTAGCTTTACGGTTTTAAATTTATTATTATTCAAATAAAAATCTCGTACTCGATTTGTTCAAGTTTTAGATGGAGCTCGGGACCTTTTACTTAATATGAACATTTCCCTCTCCCTTGAACCTTATTGAGCACGACTGCACGAAACTTCATCATGTTAAGTAACATGCTGAGGAACCCAGTCAGGGACATATGGCCACAGGGAAGACAGATATTTAATGGAATTTGAATCAGACTAGCTGTCCATCCTACTGATTGTAAATAATGCAGGGACCCACATCCAAACAACCTCCTTTTAGAACTGATGTCTGAGGCAGGTATTTTAAAAGACACTCTCCATTGTTGTTTGTTTCTGGGGGCAGGAGGGTAGGGAGAGGCTAAATTAAAAAAGAAGCTACTCTAAGATGATGAAGTTGGGATTTTGGTTGGGCTGAAATGAATCTTTCAATTTAATGCTCAGGCAAATATTTTATTAGATTCCACCACAGGGGGCTGGTTATTTCTTCAACATTGCAAATATTTCTTGAATAGTTATAATCAGTTGGAAATGTTAAAGGTATTTGCTTAAATATCATTAATAGGATGACAAAATACTCTTCTCAATGCATAGCACAAATAATATACTGGGCTTCTCCTTTCTATGCCTGTGGAACTACACTATTCAGAGATACTAAGCATCACGGGACAAAAGAGACAGAAGAGAATTTTACTGGTCTTTATCGTTACTAACTTCACTTAGCTTGTGGTAAACTACCTAGTTCAGAAATACACATATCAGAGCTGCTTGGAAACTGGATACACACCGTGTTTCCTTTCAAACCATTTGGCAATGCCAGGTTCCAGTGGGAGCCCCATATTAATGAGCATTAGTTGCAAACTTCTAGCCACCTGCACTCCATGTTTACTGGGGAATGAGGAGCCACAGATGGGACCGCTCAACATCTGCAGTACGGGTAGATGCACATAACAGAAACCGACATTACATGGAATTGCGGAAATCCTGCAGGATCCGGTTATGTGCTTTAGGATGCTCACATGTATGCACAAAATCAATCACACAGCATTTACCTGCAAGCTGCAGGCATTCCTACGGTGTTAGAGACACAGAATACCGATGGACAGGTTCACTGCTGCAGTGAAAGCAACGGCTGACCAGGGCACCTGCTGCACAGCTAGAGTGCAGCTGCGGTGGGGTGTCAGACCCAACACCTCTGTCCAGGCAGGGCGCTCTAAGAATTCAACCAAAACCAGCAGTATTACATTGTCCCTAAGGCCTGCCTGAACACTGCAGATATGTGTAATCCACTCCTGGTTGCTTAGAAAATACCCACCCTTTATATTAAAGTGGGGGCAAATACACCAAACATACAGCAACTATTCTTGCTTGTAAGTTGGAAACAAAATACAGGTATTTTTGTTCCAAAGCAGGACGGCTGTCTATCATGTGTAAGTGCTGTTAGCTGGGTATATCCTCAGGTGGCCTGTGGAGCTACCAGTGCATATCAGAATTCATGATATTCAGCAGGACTTAGTTTGGTATAAGAAATGCAGTTTACTGAGTTATGTAGCTTAGTTATATAGTTTACAGTGGAAAATTAGCATTTTTACTTAGGGACAATGGCAAAACCCACTCTAAGGCTTCTCTAGGTCCACGAAGACACAAACTGGATCTTATCAGCCTGCACAGCACAAAGCACTGCACACCCTGCACCTGTGTGTGCTGTGCTCTGAGGTGAGGCGGTCTGGACACATACACTCATCTTTGGTGTGAAAAGTAACATTAGTAAGGCTCTTCTTCCAGAGAAGGGCCCAAGTTAACACACACCAGAATAGGCATCAGGACTCTTGCACACTACAAAGAAGGATGTATCAGGGAAATGCCTTTTATTTTCAGGAAAACTAAGAAAAAGGGAGACTTCTGAGAGTTGGAGTGTTTTTGCCCTCTTTATTTCCCCTCATGGTAACCCAAGCATGCGAGCAAACAGGGATCTGCAGTACAGGCACAGCAGCGATCTCTCAAGCAGCACTTTCCATAAACCTGGGGTAACATCTGGACTGGCAGCCATTTGGAATGAAGAGTCGAATCTCTGCTGCCTGCTGCAGTGCAGCAAGGCACGCCAGCGACCCCCCGGGCACTCCTCCTTCTCTGGAGGCTCCCGGTGACACGCGAGCTGGGGACAGATAGAGGTTTATCCTCTTCCAAGTGCCTGCAACTCTTGCTGCAAGCTGAACTTGCTGGTTTGCCACCGAAAACACAAAGCTTCCTCTGTATCTCCTGATGTATGTTTTTTTTTTTTTTAAAGCAGCAAGGCCCTTCACACAAGGTTCATGTTCTTATTGTTTGCTTGAGCGTTTCTGATTTGTTGGGGGGAAGAAAAGACCCCTGATGTACGAAGTTGGGCTTAACTCCCCAGAGCCCAACTCTCCCAAGGTAACTCACTGCTTCAGGGTACTTTACCTTCGTGTGGGGCTGGGTCTTGATGGAGCCGTATTCATATTTCTTCTTTCCGCTGCCTTATTAATATCTGAAAAGAATAATCAACCCATCTGTTCAATGCTACGGAATAAAAACAAGATCATCAGCACATTCAAATGAAAGCAACAACAACAAAAAAAAACTACAATGGCACCAGATGGTGTAAGAAAATCCATTCAGCAGGCACTGTCACTGGGAATCTTTATTAAATTATGGTAGTACATTGTCACGGCTTGGTAAGAAAAGTCCCTCAGTTTTTTAGCTAACACACAATTTAAAAAAATTGACTATGTCTATGCTTCAATAAGTCCTAAACCAAGTACCTGCCCTTTCCAAACCCTTTTTTTCTACACTTGAGAGTCAGCTGTGAGATTCTTTTTTGAGAGGAAGCGACATTTTTTTAAAAAGTGCACAGACAGTAATTGTATTTTATGTCACAAAGAAGTAATAGCTCTTAGAACTTCTAACAGTTCATTAAGCAGGGCCTCCTTTAGTGTGCCTTCTATTGCATTCCACTGGACAGAATTTTCCAGAATGAGAAATTCAGATTTTTTTTGTACACAATGTATATGGCATGCTAACATCTATAACCCTCACAAGAACTGGCATTGAGTACAGGCAATAACATTCAAAAGTTTTCACTACAGAAATGTGGCATATATAGCTAAAAAGGAACAACAGTAGAATCAAAACAAACTCATAGAAAAGCCAACTTGTGCAGCTAAAACCTGCTTGCTATGAACAAAACAAACCTGCTTGTGAAAACTGAGGTAATGCATCATGCATGCAAGAATCGAAGTATATAAAGAAATGTACCAATCCATGTCCAAAAACAAATGACAATTTTCATATGATAGAAAGTAAAATAAATGCATTAAAAATGTCATACTTAAGCTGAATGTAAAAATGAAACTGTCTCCTGCTGCAGTGTGGTTTCATCCCTCTTGTTCCATATAAGTAATTAAAAACCATGTATCCAATGACATTATATAGTTAAGCACTCATATAATCAAGAGTATTTAAAAATAATAATTATTTAAACAATTTCAACTAGCATCCTATCAGGAAGAAGACCACTATAATAACAAAATCTAAGAGTTTGATATAGACTTTTACCCTGCTATGTGCTAACCCTTTCTAGTTTCTAGTTTGAAATTTCAAATCATTTTAAGTCAGAAGTTTATTATGTCAGCATGGGTGACTTTTGACAAAATTAAAGGTGACATAAATCTAGATAGTCAGAGAAGCTGATTCTACCGATAATGTATCTTACCTTTCTTTTCAAGTGAACAAACACAAACCATAATCCCTTTATTTTTAAGAAATCAGAAAATATTTTCCACACAGGACTTCTATATAGGATAGTAAATCTGATTATGGTTTTGGTACTGGATGTGATACTTTCACAATTTGTAGTCCTTGAAGTTCACTAACGTCTGAATTACCAATCTGATTATGACTCTTACAGGGAACACCTGGTTCTTTCACATGTAATTGTGAAGAACATCAGTTCAGGTTTAGAGGGGTCCTGGTGACCTTGTCTGCTCACTGGCTTTGTACTATTTTCTAATATTAGGGTGCCTATGATTCAGAGAGACATATAAAGTGTCTGATTATTTCAGTAGTTTTCAAAAAATCTCTGAATACACAGGTGGTACTGAGACTATTAAATAGATACCATAGCTCCCAGTGGAATTCTATTATTAAATGATCTTGTGAATAAAGAAAACTCATCAAAAACATTGACTATCCGACAAACATTTAGGTGAGTACAGAACATATTGTATTACCTTAATTGGTAAGTCTCTATTAATGCTATATCAGTATCATGTGAAAAGGACTATTATACTATATAACAATTATATTCGGTTCTGTGTCTACATACAGAACTAGGGAGACTGAATGTACTATACACCTTTAGGGCAAAACAGGTTACAGTTAGAATGTAGGAGGTAATAAATAACCTTGAAGTTGCAAATAGAACTTTACAATTATTTGAAAGATTATTTAAAAAGCAAAAATCATACCTTTAAACTATTTTTATTGTAATTTGCCTCTTCATAAGTATCTTCACTGAATAGTCCAAAGCAATTATACTTGGTTGGTGTGGATTATGCTCTTTCTGCAAGGAAGGGACCTCTGAGGCCATTTTCTTAATTTTAGGGATTAGCAAACCTTTAGTATGATATGTCACGTTTTTCTGTATTCACTCTCCTATTCAGGAGTTTAATAAATCTCCATCTGGGGTTAGATATAGAGAAAGTAAGAATGGAAATTCTTGATAGTCTCACTGCCATCCAAGAGGAGTGCTCAGGTTAAAGAAAGGCTGGCTATGTGTGTGTGTGTGTGGGGGGGGTTGTGCGTGTGGGAGGTAATATGTGTGTGGAGGGGCTCAGTGAGGGTTGTGCAAACAAAATGATATCATCACTAATTCCCATACACACAAAAATGTTAACTATAAACAGAACTTTGGGGACACCCACAAGTTCAGAAATACAGAAGGAATACAGAAGCTACCAAAAGCACAAATAACCTCAGAGAGCTGCCCAACGTACAACAAAGATTTAAAGAGTTAAGAAAAAACATGCCCGTTGCAACTTTTCATGGTTTGAAAATTCTATGAGGCCGTGCATATGCCTGTAAGCGGCAACCTAGGAAACCACGGCGGGCACCAGGGAAGGCGGTTCGAGTCCCACTTGGGGCAACGTAGCGGGACCTAGGTCCAAAAAAATAGCTGGGCATGGTGGCACACGCCTGTAATCCCAGCTACCTGGGAAGCTGAGGGTGGGGGTCACTTGAGTCCATGGTACCCGGGCAACGTGAGCCTGCGGTTCCATGGGCAAAAATAGCAAGACCTAGTCTAAAAAAAAAAAAAAAAAAAAAAAAAAAAAAAAAAAAAAAAAGAAAGGAAAAGAAAAATCTATGAATTGGAAGTTGGAGGTTCATTTGAACATATTTCTCTTTGAAAATGAAAGTACCGGGAATAGTAAAGGGCTGATTAATTTAATCTATCATTTTCTTCCAACACCCTTATGGAGATATATCTCCATGAAGATATATAGAGAGATACAATCTACACCAAGAAAGTGTAAACAATGTTAAAGGAGAAGGGGGAAAAGATGGAGACAAAAAGGAGACCACTCTGGACATTAAAAGGGGAACTGTTAACTGTAAACGTAACTATTTAAACAAGAAGGCAAAAGGAACAAGGAAAGGTGGAAAACCCTCCTCCTGCACTGGAGGAAATTGGAGAAATGGGAAAAATTGTGTTTTTTTTTTCTTCTGCTATATTTTATTACAGTCAATTACCCTTAGAGCCAGAATGCAGCCTCTAGTCCCTCAGTGTGTCTGCCACTTCAGGCAGGTATTTTTACTTTGTTCACTTATTAGTAAAGTGAGTGGCATTCAAAATCACCATTACAAGATGCTTAACTCTGATCAGAATACATATGATTTCCAGTGGTCGGTCTTCAGACAGTATTTTAAAAGCACCGCCTGGTAAGGATTTTTTAGACAAGGAAATAGTACCAAGTGAAGGGATTTTATAAAAGAAGTCAGAAAATAATGGAGAAAATTTGCTCTAGGGAGGGGCAGAGCCATTTTAAATCATGAAAGAAGAGGGCAAAGAATGCCCAAAGACAGACACAATACCTAATCTAGAGTTTTATTTTAGACTAATATGCCAGACAGGGTTCACACAATGGTCCTTGGAAAATACTATAAATAAAAATTCATTTTCATTCATAGAACCAAGAACTGCTTTGCTCCATCTATTTTTTTAATTATACCACCAACTCTTCACCTTAAAACCAATTCTTACAGTTGACAGGTTATTGTAATGGAAAAATGACTATTCTAAATAAGAGCAGTAGGAGGAAAGCATTTAGTGAGAGTGTCACCACCATTAGCTGTTGAAAGAATCCAGAAGCCCATGTAAATTAATAAGACACTACAAATGAAATAAAACACCCCAAAAGGTCTAGTTGAAAATGAACTAACGATCAGGAATTACTAAATTGATAATACATCATGATAAAACAGTAAAGATAATGTAACTTGGAAAACCATACTGACAAGACAGTAGATATCACACATTCAATTGCCCAGATTGGGAGGGAGGATTGGACATCTCACAAATTCTATTTATGAAAATGACTTCTGATAGTATATTGTTACATCAGGAATATTATAACAAGTTATACTATAACCAGTCAGGGAAAAGAGAGTGCTGTTCCAAAAAAAACCTTTAAACTCACTTTGAAAACTACTCATTACCCCATATGGATTATCTCCTTCACACTCTAATTAAAAGTCATATCTTCAACTATATTAGAATATCATTCCAAGGAACAGTAATGGTAACTTATATTACAGAACATGAACTATGTTCCAGAGCCTGTACTAAGAATATCATTTGCACTGTCACTTAGTTCCTTCTGTTAACACTTGGAGTACTAAGCACTATAAAGATCTCTATTATCTGAATAGCAAAATTTAAGATTTAGAGAAATTAAGTGACTTATCTGGGTCCAAATGACAATTAGGAAGCAAAAGTAAACCAAGCCCAGATCTGCCTGATACCAAATTGCTTAAATGCAATGCTATGTTGACTCCAGCAGGGAGTGTGGAAAGCAACAGGTTTCCATCTGGAACACTCTAGCTTCCTCAGTCTTGTGAAGAACACTCCTCCTCACAAATCTTGATTGAACTTGGAAAAGGCCACTCACTCCAACCTTTAAGTGCTCCTGACACTCAATAGGGGTAGGACCTATTATTCAATTACCACTTTAATTTCTATCACCCCAAACTACTGAAAGTTTCTGACTTTCTGCTAGTGAGATCCTATTTACTTCAATCCTTCAGACAAATATTTTTTATCAACACTTGATTTCCCGCCTATTTTATTTCTTTTGAGGAAAGAGCACTTGGCTAGAATCAGCAAATCTAAGTTCTAGTCTTAGGAAGTTGGTGGTAAGAGGACCTGTTGTTGAGGCTGTTAAGTGAACTACCATAAACAGACCAGTGAGATCAAAATGATGGCTTACTGCAAGTATGTTATTCAAAAGAGGGAGAGACTATTTAAACCTAAAACATTCAAAATATTAAGCATTACAGGAAAAGACTTTTTAAGGATCACGGTTTAACAATAAAGGAAACAGATGGGAAAAATATAAAGTGAATTGAGGGCCAGGGCAATAAGTAATTAATAGCTAACAAGCTATTAACTCAATTCACTGTTCAGAAAGAAACAACAAACTACCCGAATGCAAACATACAAAAAAATCTAAAAATTGTGGTAAAAAACACATTAACACAATTTCTCACCATAACCATTTCTGTGTTCAGTAGTGTTAAGTATATTTATATTGTTGTGCAGTAGCTCTCCAGAACATTTTCATTTTGCAAAACCAACATTTTCTAGACTCATCAAACAACTCTGTTCTTACCATTTGCGCGCACACACGCACGCGCATGCACACACGCACGCACGCACACACGCACGCACGCACGCACACACACACACACTCTTCGTTTTTCCGTGTCACAATTGTTAAATGAAGATACATCAGTACCACCTGAGAAGACGGTTAAAGATCTGATTCCAGGTCACATCTCAAACTTATTCTGAGCATGAAACCTAGCAATCTGTATTTTAACAAATCTTTCCAGTGATTATTGGCAAGTGTTTCGAAACTCCTATTTATACTTTCAGTTTATATATATCAAAACATATAATTAGGTCCTCCATTAACAAACCTCTTTAAACACCAGTATTCAAAGGAAATTAACTTACAATCTGTTACAAGGAAAACATCATGGTAATGGTGAAAATCTATAAAGATATATTTAAAAACAGCGCAGAAAATACAATCACTTGGTAAATCTAAAGGAAATGGAATCAATCCAAATTTCCAAAGTGCTAAAAGTAATAACAATTGTAAGGTCAGTTCACTAACCCCACTCCACCCTGCCCCCCCCCCCCATCTTCACTTCTCTTCAATTTCATCTGACCACTTAAAGGTATCTTAAACCTTCAGTTTCTTTTTCCAACTAGCTAGTTATAAAATGGCAGGAAAAATACTAACCACTGAGTCTGCCACTTTTTGATAGCACATTTTCTATCTTTTTGACAAATAAAAGTGCAAACTGCCAAGTAAAGATCTCCCCAAATTTTGAAAACTAGAATTATCCAGTATTCTTTTTCCAGCAGGAGTTAGAACTCCTGCTTCCTTTGAGGTATTCTCTCTTCATTTCTAAATGCAACTCTGCTTAAAGATAAAAATGGCCATATGTAATTTCACATCCACGCCACTAATAGCAAACTGGAGCAAATCTAAAGTTAAAAAATAGACCATTTAATTTGGTAGGTCTGCTTTCTTTTGTTTTCAAGAAAGTGAAAATATCCTATCGACGTGAATAGCGGAAATTAAAAACTCTACAATATTCTGCCACTATGACTTCTAGTTCAAACGATGAAGGCGAATAAACTATAGTTAAATTAAGATCTCGCGTAAATGAACTCATTAATGAAAGTTCAACCATAAGTCAGAACTGTTGCTTCTTACTAGTATCTAGGATATGAGTAGATTAACACTAGAATTTCTTCAGCTGTCAAAATGAGTGAACGCACATTGTCTAAACTAGGGATTCTCAAACTCTTATGTACATAATATCATAGAAGTGGCTTTTGAAAAGCAGATTCCCTGTTCTCTACTTCCAGATACTAAGTGGGAGTTGGGGGTGAGGAACTGCATCCAAGAGCTTGTATTTCCAACATGCTGTTCTGGCCATTCTGAATGTTCTAACGTGAGTCTCTCAAAGGCTGCAAAAGGTTCATTGTATCTTTATAATCCTAAATTGGGAAACTGAATGAATATCATGTTTTTCCTATTTTTATGATGTTAAAATACTTTCTGGGAAGATTAAAGATGAACTCTTTGTATCATCTCTCATCCTAAATATGTATTACTATTATCCCAGTTTCCAAATTACTTACTGTTCAGAGTTCTGAGAAGTTTGCCCACTCAATGCAGGGTCAGCCTAATGTTCAGTAATTCAGTTAATTCAGATACAAACCAGGGACCACTCAAACTATTTTTAAAGCTAAGCTACAATATATTCTACACAGAGCTAACTTATAAGACACCCTGCTTTATAATGGATTTCCAGGGCAACTTCAGTTTCCCTGATCCTTGCTAAAGCTGTCAGTCTTTATTTAGGTCAACAATATTATTCTGAATAGGAAATAAAGGTAAGAGTTTTAAGGTCTGGAAAAGTTCTGATTTTTTTTGAGGGGAATTATTCTAACATGACAGTAATCGGTCCCGTTGACCTATTACCTCTTCTTTTTTAAGTGATAGGATAAAGAATGAAAATGACCATCCCTATAAATATTCATATCTGGTGGTAATAAAACTACCATTTAAAAAGCAGCAGGCATGCTGGTATTATGTATTTAGCTGTCAGTCAGTACACTTCACATTTCCCGCATATGCTGCTGCTTCAGACAGTGGTCTTACCCTTATTCTTTCACTAATGCCTCTCATTTAGTGAGAATAAATAACATGAGGGTAATTGTTGGGCACTGCCCTTTTAACTAGATAGTTTACTTTAACTTGGCTTAAGCTGAACAGTGTAGACAAATGTCCACGCTGTGTGCAGGTCAAGTCTTTTGGCACAACAAAGCTGGTTGAGTCTTAAAGAGCACTTTTCCAAAAAATACACAGTAATTAGTAAACCACAAGGTACAGAGAAGAAAGAGGAGTCAGCCTGGGGGAACACTAGTACCTCAAGATGTTCATGGGAGACTGCCAGAGAAGGGCAGTCTCCTTCTTCTCTTGGACATCTATATTGCACATGCTTAACATGTTAAAGCCGGTGTAGTTCCAGATCAAGACCCCTTTACCTCAACATTTCTTATTTTACTTGATTATGAAACCCTTATTTTCAGTATCTTGCATATGTTCTACTAACTATATTATTTGGGTAAGATATCTAATCTCTCTGAGCCATTGTTTCCTCACTGGCAAAAAGACATCATTAGCATCTCTTTAATAATACCATCTAGCTATCTCACAAGAATGACTAGTGAGGGCAAATGAGGCAGTCTTCGTAAGCCATATGCACTGTCGGTTCTGCTACCATTACCATTAAAAATAATAATGACTTTAGGAGTATACCTTTCATTTTTCAAGTGGAACATCAAAAGCAAAGAAACTAAGGGACTAAGCATCAAATACATTTCTCCCAAAGGTTTCCCATTCTTCAAAGCAGAATGGAAATCCAAAAATCTCACAGTACTAATAAACTGTACAAAGGCACTGCCATCTGCAGGCCACGGAGATGGAATGCTTGCAATGGTTACTGAAAATGAAATTTCAAACCATCAGGCTTTCTCATGCAACTTCTAAAGCCTTATTCTTAGTTTCTGAACACAGATGAGGTTCCACTTGCATAAGTTGTGAAACCAAATCAAGTAAAATCAAATTCTCCTTTCTTACACTTACACTTCTTTCTTCTCTATTGCTTAACAATGTGAAGCCTTATGTAAGTTCTCCACTGTGCTCAAACCAAAGTAAACCCAAGGAATATAATTTTCTTCCCCTGCACAGTCCTTGGGGGCAAAAATCTCTGAATGGCTTGAGCTAACTTTTCTGAGTTTCCTTTCAATGATTTAAAGTAAATCTGCTCTCTCACACACAAAAACAGAGCTTATGAGCAGACTACAACTAGAACAGACTGTCAAACTCATAAATTAGTATATCTGTCAATGTCTTCTTGAACATGTGGTGTTCACAGGCCTAAGACATTGAGCAACCTGGACCTTGAAGAACCCCTTTCACGGGGTCTTGTGATAAGGTGTCCTGCAGCCCATTCTCCATGTAAATCACTGTTGCTTTTTTTTTTTTTTTTAGGTTAAAAGAAGATGTCAGAGGTTTCAAAGACTATCTGCTGATAGCTGAGCCAAAGAGACAGAGAAACCAGAACGAAGGGGAAAACTGATGTTGAACACCAAGTGATCGCCAATACCCACAAATGCCAAGCTTGGGCTTTATTGGTTCGAAAAAGTCAATACAATGTTAGTCTTCACACCCAGACTTGACTCACACCAAAAACATGAAATCTAGAGTGGTCAAAAACCAAAACAGCTCAATGGGCATTTACAGAAATATCTTTTTATGAACTGTCAGGTGGTTACCGCACCACAGTGCAACAAGAAAAGGGGAGGCACACCAGGTGTCCTTGAGAGGACAGCTCTAAAAGTTCTCTTGGACTACTACTCATAAGCCAAGGTGACAACCGTTTACAAGGAGAAAGCTTATAATGTTAATTATCATTCCCGAAGATCCTGGGGCATCTTGTGGAATCTGCTATGCCTCAGGGAAAAATTCTGTTAGCAGCGAGAAAGCCAGAAGAACCGCAATTAACCCCGTACTCCTAGGGCAGCGTTTCCCAAAGCGTGGAACGCAGAATAATTTCAGGAGGAACAAGGACGCACTGTTTATTTTAATAGACAGGCATTTATTTTTTTTTTTTTCATGAGCATCCGAGTAACTGGCTTTCCATTATACGGTCTGTGATTTACGTTTCCACCTTAAACAAATGTACTTAAGAAAAAAAAGCGTTTCAAGAGATTGACATTTGGCAAGAGCAGTACAGACGGCAGGCGGACATAAAGGTGCAACGCGAGACTGAAATTTGGGAAACGCCGTCCTAAAAGAAGCCCCCTCCCCGCGGCGGGTGGTCGGGGAGCGAGGAGCGCCCCGCATCAGGGGACCAGCAGGTTGGGGCGCTGGCTCAGTCGCCGGTTTCCAGGGTAACGACGGGCCCAGTGTTCCCTGGTCTCGGGCCCAGGGTCCGCGTTATAAAATGGGTGGGGGTGTCACATGACAAGGAGATGCCTCGAGGATGCTGTCAAGGGGCCGCGAGGCGGCGGCGATGGGGTACCGCGCGCGACTCGCCGCACGGCGCAGGACGCCCCGGAGAAGCCCGGCCAGGCCGGCCCGCCTCGCCCGGGTCCGAATCCCGACTGCGCCACCGACTCGCTGAGGCCCTGCGGGCGAGAGACTTGGCCACTCCGAGGAGGGGGCGCAGGGTGTGCAACCCCAACCCACGGGGAGGCTCTGAGGACTCGTGTCGGCGGTTTGCGCAGAGAGGAGCTGAGCTGCGGCTCCGCTGACCCTAGGCCACCGCGGGCCGCCTCGGCCCGGGCCTGACGGGAGTCAGGAGGCCGCGCCCCGCACCGGGCATGCGCAGCCCCGCGCGCACCCGGAGAGGAGCGGAGGCCGCGGCCGCGCGTCGAGCGGGCCCTCCCGTATCGGCCTCCCCATCCGGCCCGGGCCTCTCACCGCCTGCCCGTTAGCCCCTCGCCTTGGCGGACGGCCACCGCTTCCCGGCACTCACCGCTACCAGTGCGGCGGGCGCCCGGCCGCTCCTTCGTCTCAGGCCCGCCGCTGCCGCCTCCGCCTCAGCCCACCTGCCCGCCGTAGGACAAAGGCGCCACCAACCGACCGGCGCGGGCACGAGGCAATGGCGGCCGGGGCGGAGAGTGGGGGCAGAGGGCGCGCACGCAGCGGCAGGCGCGGCAGTGTCGCAAAAGCGCGCGGGCTTACGGCAGGGCTGAGTTGGGGCGTGGATCTCCTTAGCAACAAGGGGGGAGCGACTCTCCGGCGGCGGTTAGGGACGCGAAGGGTTGCCTAGTAACGGCGTCCTCAGCCTGGGGATGGGTCCCAGGCGTGTTTTCCACCCCCACCCTTACCCCCACAGCTTTGCCTTTCTTCTTTTTGATAGAGCCTGCTTTCCTCTCCAGCTGTGGAAATAATCATTTAAATCCTAAAGTACTTTGATTTAGTTTTGCATAGAACAAAACCCATAACACCGATAGTAGTTTGTATTGGAGATTATATTCCTGTAACCTCCAGATCACGAGGAACAAAGAGAACAGAGAGGTAGAGACAAGGTTTTATTTTAATTTGCATTTAAATGGGTGGTGTAGCCTATTTAAATGCCAAGAGGGCAAAAGGTCTCCCCAGTGATACAGTCACAATTTCTTGAGTTATTTATTTCTTCTTCGTTCAATGTTAAGAATAAATTTCCCAGAAAATAACTGTTGACTGTGAAGCATGTAAAATGTTGTATTGTTCATTTAAACTATAGACTATATCCGTCACTGGGAATGAAAGGTACTCACACAATTGTTAAGTACACGCTGTTATTCACAGCCATCTACATGAATCAGGTAGAGTCTTTTATTAGGAAATGCCCGAGACCTCATGGGGTCTCGTTTTTTCTGCTGGTGTATAGTGCCTGCCAAGTAAAAAAAACGGTGACTGTGGAATTTGATTACTATGGGAAGTCAGGTTTCTTTGACATCTGCTAATGTGGTCACTCTTTCACTGATTTACTCACCAAAGGTTTGCTATACATCTAGTTGGTGGTCCTATTTACTATACTCCTACTTTCTGTCCTGAGGAAATGCAGACTCACCTCTCCTATCGGAGGTATTGCTACTGTCTATTGGAGAGATAGAATTAGGTTAATAATCACATTGGGGTGTGTAGTTGCAAACAGGTAAAACTTGAAGAGATAGAGGTGAACTTCATAGTCTTTCTTGTGATTATGCAAAGCATAGGAGCAGATACACTTGCCTTCAGATCCTTGTGGTAGAGCATAATGGGAAAATGTAAGCTAGAGTTTTTTTCTCCACCCCTGCTGCTTTTTCCTGGAGGCAGATAGGGAGGCCACTTGTTCCAGGTTGTAAACTCCCTCTAGGGGAGAAGTTTCCTAATATCTTTTTTGTGGGGCAGATTAAGAACCACATTTGACTTAGTCCAGAATCTTCTGTTTCTTTCTTTGGTTACCACTTTTTTGATGCTTGTGCCATCAATTTGTACCTTTTGTTATTTGAACTGATTCTCTTCATTTTTTGTGTGTCTTAATGTCATTTATTATTATTGTTTTGGTTAGATATACAAGGACAGAGACTTAGCAATTCAACATCATCTGGCTATTTTTCCCTCCCAGTAATTCCACATGATCTCATTTAGTCTTCACAATTTTATGTCATAGGTGCTAGACAATTTTAATTTTTAAAATCCCTGAAAATTCAAGCATACGATAAAGTACATAAAAATAGCACAATGTATACCTTTCTATACCACTATGATTAATCAAATGCAAATATCTTTGAATATTTGCACTTCAGAAATGAAATGATAAAGAATCCTCTAAGATTCTCCTCTCACTGAGACCTGATGCCAGAGATAGAGAGTTGGAACTCCAGGGAGACTGAGCCAGCAAGACTGGATATGCTAAAAAGAAAACATCCTGGAACTTCCAGAGGAGGACTATGAATACGGATGTAAGACACATTAGAACATGAAAAGCTTCAACAGCCATTCTCATAACACCAAGACTGAAAGGCACCAGGATTTTCCCCATTTAGAATCTGAAGAGGCAAAGGACATTAACAGGAGACAAAAGATGTTTGCCAAAACACGTGGTCTATACTGGTTGGAGGGCAAAGTCGCACAAAAGGAACTCCACCCTTCTGTGACTCTGCCCAATCATTAAGGGCCAGGGGAACTCATTAATAATCATAAGAAATGTTTTAAAAGCATGTAACCTACATTACTGGGTAGTCCATCCCATACCACCTCCCGAGCCTGGCCAACTCAGGTTGTCCTTCTGTTCTAGCTCCTTTATTTCTGACCTTTCATTTCTCTTAAATAAACTTGCCTCTATCACCCACTTGTGCATGTGCATGTACATGCGTGTGTGTGTGTGTGTGTGTGTCTTTGGAGCAATTACGTTGTCTTAACATGACAAAAACCTGATAAGGAAAATTATGGGTAACCCTGCATCATTCTTCACTAGTTTCCTGTTTCACCATCTCCTTCCCCTCCCTTCCCAGAGGTAATCACACTCTTGACATACTTTTCCATGTATATTTTGTACTTTTATTATGAAAATATATACATATGTATGTATAAACTATAGCTGTTGTTTAATCTGTATATATTTATGTTATATACCCTTTTGCAACTAGCTTCAATTTTGTTTTTGATACCTGGTGAAAAAGGCCACTGAAACTCTGGCCAGGCTGAGAGTACACAATATTTAACCAGTTACTGTCTGGGTTCTTCCACCCACACACACTTTCAAGACAACTCAGGTACAGGGAACAACATAATGAGATTCATTTAAGGCTTTGTCCAGCTATACAAGTGACCAGCTATTGTCCAATTTAATTAAATTAATTAATTTATTTTTAAGAGACTAGGTCTCGCTATGTTGCCCAGGGTTGTCTTGAACCTGTAGACTCAAGTGATCCCCAGCCTCAACCTCCTAGGTAACTGGGATCACAGGTACACGCCACCATGCCCAGCTGTTGTGCAATTTTAAAGAAGCCATCTAGCCGGGCACGGTGGCTCGTGCCTGTAAGCTTCAGCCTATGAAGTGGCCGGGGCTGGCCGGGGCTAGGGATCGCGGTTTGAGTCCCGCCTGGGGCCCGTAGCGAGACATAGTTCCAAAAATTAGCTGGGCGTGGTGGTGCGCGCCTGTAATCCCAGCTACCTGGGAAGCTGAGGCTGGGGATTGCTTGAGTCTGTGGTACCCTGAGCAACGAGAGCCTGCGGTTCCACGGGCAAAAATAGCGAGGCCTAATCTCAAAAAAAAAAAAAAAAAAAAAGAAGCCATCTCTCCACCACTCCAGGACTGAAACAAATATTCTAAAAAAGTTATGTTTCCAAGATGGCATCTTCCTCCTCTGAATACCTTGAGCAAGTGGCCCAAACAAAAGGGCCAAGATGGCATCTTCCCGCCATCGGATACCTGAAGCCTGTGGCAGCCAGAGGCAACAGGCTGGGAAATGCAACACGCAATGACAGCAGAAGATGCTTATTTGAGCCACCACGATATGCTGAGAAAGCAACAGACTGTGCCAGGCAAGCTGCACTGAGAACAGCAAAACAGGCCTCACACATACCTCAGTGGTGAGCCCAGTTCTGGGCCCTCACTCTGTCCTCGGGACTGCCACAGCAGTCAACAAAACTTAAGAGATTTCTCCAAGGTCAACTGCTGGAAGCTCCTTCACATCCTTTGGAGTCAAAAGGACTGGTATGATGGGGGCCAGACCCTTGAACTCACTCAATCCTGAACTCACTCCATCTTGGAAATGGCTGAATCCTGGAGTCCTTCTGCTAGATCTCACTATTTTTGCCTGTGGAACTGCAGGCTCACGATGCCCGGGGTACCACAGACTCAAGCAATCCCTAGCCTCAGCTTCCCAGGTAGCTTCCCATGCTCCCAGAGGGACTCAAACCGCGATCCCTGGCCCTGGCCTCGGCTTCCTAGGCTGCCACCTACAGGCATGTGCCACCACCCCCGGCTCCTTTATATTCTTATCGAGTCTCCTCCTGGAGCAATTTCTTTCTTGCCCTCAAGGTATGTCTCATCCTATGCTATTTCTCCCACTCCCCGGGTGCCACCTGTAACAGGAGCCTTGCCTTACAGCCCTAGTTACATTTTAGCTGTACTAGGTTTTCAAGATTTAACTGTGTCAAAATGTGTAACTAGTTTAGTGGTTCTCAAAGTGGACCAGCAGCTTCTGAGAAGTTGTTAGAAATGCAAAATTTTGGCCGCATCTAAAACCCATGAAATCAGTCGGGCACGATGGCTTGTGCCTATAAGCTTCAGCTTATGAAGCAGCCGGGGCTAGGGATCGCGGTTCCAGTGCCGCCTGGGGCTGGTAGCTAGACCTACTTCCAAAAAAATAGCTGGGCGTGGTGGCATGAGCCTGTTATCCCAGCTACCTGGGAAGCTGAGGCTGGGGATTGCTTGAGTCTGTGGTATCCTAGGCAACGTGAGCCTGCGACTCCACGGACAAAAGTAGCGAGACCTAGTCTCAAAAAACCAACAAAAAACCACCACCAACAACAAAAAAAACCCATGAAATCAGAAGTTCTAGGACCCTGCAATTTTTCCTTTGTCAGTCTTTCCTGGTGATTATCAAATCATAAAGTCCAAGAACTACTGCTTTAATCATCTATTCCATTTATTTTCTGTATAGTATTTTATTGCATGGATAAGTCAAAGTTAATGTACCCATATTAAGGAACAGTTAACTTTCTTTTCTATCATAAAGAATGCGGCATTGAACATATTAGTATATCTCTTCTTAGTGCACACATTAGAATTTCCTAAGATACATAAGTAAGTATAGAATTGCTGACTTCATTGTCTATCATATCTTGAACTTCAGAAGGCTTAGCCAAATTGCTCTCCAAAGAAGCATAGTGTATACTCCTACCAATGACAGATAAGCACCATTTCTACATATCCTCATCGACCTCTGATATTTTCAGACATTTCTCATTTTTTTTGTTTATATTTAATGATAGGTGTGAATGATACCTTTACTGACTTAGTTTTAATTTTCCTGAATTTAGTAACATGAAGCATCCCTTCTTACAGTCTATCCAGGTTTCTTCCTTGCCTGTTGAATGTCTAGATCATTTTAAAATTTGGCTTACTTATGTTTTTCATATTGTTGTACTATTGTACTATTGTTTCATATTAAGAATTACAGTAGTTACATTGTCTGCATACTGCTTGAATCATGTTTAGGTCTTTCTGTGTTTGACTTTCTTTTTTGAAAACAAATTTATTTTTTTTTTAATGTCATTGTCAGCCCAGGGTTCTCCCACCACCCTGTCATCCTTGTGCTATCATCTTAATCTTTTGGGCCCACCCCCAATTTCCCCCCTCCCCCTGTCTTGCTTTATATTTCAGTTCTGCTGATAGTTTAAAATTTTTCTTGTCTGTTTGTTTGCTTGTTTTCCCTATATCCTTCATAAAAGATAGACCATCCAGTATTTCTCTTTTTTTCTGACTTATTTCTGCTAACATGATTCCTTCTAGCTCTATCCATGTTGCTGTGAATGTCATGTTTGTCTTTTTTGATTGATGAGCAACATTCCATTGTGTACATACATCACAGCCTTTTGATCCAATTGTCTACTTTGGGGCACTTGAGTTATTTCCATATCTGGGTTATTGTAAATAGTGCTGCAATAAATGTCCTAGTACAGGTGTCCTTTTAAATTAGAGGTTTCTTTAACTGTTAGGTAAATTCCCAGAAGTGTGATTGCTGGATCAAATGGTAGTTCCATTTTCAGTAGTTTAAGGGTCTTCCACATAACTTTCCATAGTGGTTGTGATATCGGGTTGGGGCACGAGGCAAAAGCCTCCAAATTGCAAACCCCAAGGTCCGTTTCACCTGCGCCTAGCAGTTGCACCTGTGCCTAGCAGTTGCCACTCCAAATTACCAATTAACGACAGGGTTTTATTAACAAGGGAGCTAACAGGGTGAACAAAACGTCGTGAAAGCCGCACGTGGTAGTTATCTTACCCCAGTCACCATTCTCAGACCCAAAGGTCCCCAAGGCACAGTGCACAGTCCAATGACGAATCCTTTGCCCCTCTGAACCTCAGAGGAAGGCACTTTGGCAAAGTCCAGTCCTTTCGCCGGCGTCTTCTCTTTCCTTTCTTTTCTCTCAGTGTCCCACGCTGCTCGACTTCTCCCAGGTGCTTCAAGCTTCTTCCACGGTGGCTGATGAAGAAATCAGCCTTCCAAATCGCTGGCCGTCTCTAGGTACCAGCTCTCCACAGCACCTTGCTACAACGCCACACTCTCCACGCTGGCCACACTTCTGCCGGCCGCCATGGCTCCTCGT
>PVHY01012082.1:0-45696 GCA_004024945.1 Uropsilus gracilis
TCTAAGTAAGAACTTGTCTCCAAGAGAGCATAAAGTAAAAAGACAAGTCCTAAAATAGATGCTTGAGCAAATGATTGGTCTCCAAAATATATAATGGAAGCCTTTAAAAATCAGTAAATAAAAGACCATCAACCCTTTTTAAAAAAAATTCGGAAAGGAGTGAGCTACAATTCACTTATGAGGAATTATAAATGATTAGTAAGCATATGAAAATACGCTCACTCTGTTTGAAAATAAGAACAATGTAAATGAATAGCACGATGAGATGAAACATTTCAGCCACCAGATTAGCATACATAAAAATCTGGGAATGAAAGGAGTTCTAGTGGTAGGTAAATGAAATACTACATTTGAGAAGCATCTGTTAAGTAAAAAAAAATAATAATAATAAAACCTACTTGAATTTCAGAGGAGAGAAGCAGCATACTCCTTAGTAAACAACACTACCACATATACACAGCTTTTTGAAAAAAAGAGAGGCAGTAAATTTCCAGCAAGAAGCAAAGTACACTCAACAAATATTTATTGTCTGAAGGTATATAAGAAAAATAAGTGGCCACTCTCTATTTTGGGGATGGAGGAAAACAGTACAGAAAGCAAGTTCTTCAAAGACACATACAAACTTGTGAAAATATAGAACCTTAATTCATGAGGCAGAATTAAATATAAGGGAGAAATAAAGGAAGTGGGAATCAGGGAATTCTCAAAGATGTCCAAGCTCTAATTAAGCTTAAAATTTAAAGCCAAAAGCCAAGAAAACCATCTGTGACTTATTTTTACCCAGCTCTACATTTATAAGCAGGGTACAAAATATTGGTTTAGCTAATTACAATGTAACCTTGCAACTATGCAGAAATAACTCCTTTTTTATCCTCTTCATCTTTAAAAGTCATTAAATACAGAAGTTAAGGAATAATTCTGTTATCATAAACGTCTTCTATTCACTGGCTGAAAAAATGGTAGAAAAGTCTGTTCTAATATTTTAAAGTAACAATGAACTGTAAACAAGTACAAATCTTTTGTTCATTTACAATACATTGAGTTTGTCTCATAACCACTTTTAATATGTAATGGGAATTCTTCATAGGAAAGCATGTTCTTGAGTCTATTTGAGGGAACTAAGCAATCTATTTTCTGATTTTGTAACAGCAGCCAGATGTGCTTTGAAGTTAAATGTTCCCACTTTGTAATCCACAAGTAACATGAACTTGAAGCAATCTGTAAACAGTCTTAACATTTACTTTTTTTGTGCCCCTTTAGAAAACGTCTTGTTCTCTCATAATACCTCAAGAAAGAAGACCACAATAAAGAATGTCCAAAATGGAAGATAAAAAGGACTTATGAAAAACATTAAAGTCCAATAAAATATTATATAGAAAGCAAAGCCAAAAGTAATTACGTTTCAATGGCATGAATAAATTACATGACCAAACATTTCTTGTATAATAAATAAATAGAATCACAATAATTAAATCTACAATAAAGTAGACATAAATACAGGTATCTGAATACTATCTAATACAAACTGGTTTCTGATGTCTTATTCTGTTTATCTTTTAGCAGAGATTTGTTTGGATATAAAGTGTTAGCTAGGTTTTTCAAATTTTCTAGGATTTGGTCAAGGTGACCATATACCCTCTCTAGACTAATATTTATCAACTATTGTTCCAGAAAAAAAGATATTTCAGCTGTCTTCGAGGCAAGAATATTACAAAGAATATATTACTAGCAACACAATGAAAGTTAAATATTTTTATGTCATACCATCAGTCAGAAGAACTGCCAAATTTCCTCTATACCATAAAATATACCACAGGGTCAAATCAATTATGCCCCAAAATAACATCAGTATTTTAGAACTTAAAAGTGTTTGTCCAAAGAAATACTACAAAAAATGGGAACTCATTCCTTGATCTACTCACAACATTTCAATAAACACTAAATAAGCATAAATACAATGCTACAAAGGCATAACCCATTGGTACAAGGCAAAGCAAATATGTCAAAGGAAAGACAGAAACAGATATGTACAGTCAGCTGATTTATGAGACAAACAGCACTGCAGTGCAGCAAGAATAGTATGAAATTTTAAAATAAATGACCTGTAGGATATATAAAGAAAGAGAGAAAAATCTTATCTTACAAACTAAACCAAAATCTCCTAATAAAATGCAGATCTAAATTTTAAAGAAGTAAAATATAATGTTTCTACAAGAAAACATGGGAGAACATCTTCAATACCTTAAAGTAGCCAAATGTCTTAAATAAAAAACAAACTGGCACCAATCATACGTAAAATATGAGAAAATGAAATGCATTAATTTTTAAATTTCTGTTCCTCAAAGATATCAGTAAAAGAATAAAGGAAAGCAATAAAGTGGAAGAAAACATTTTACTGTGTATCCCAAGAGGCCTCTTATCTAAAAAAGATGTAACGTTCTTACACATTAGTAAGAAAATGGGAGACAATCCAAGAAAAGTTGGCAGTCTTCAGCAGGTACTTCACTCTGAGCAGCTATCCAAACTTCCCAGAAACATATGAAAACTTTGTCATCAAGAAAATACATTCTCTTGATAAAATATGTTATCAATAATCACTCATAAGAATGGCTAATTTTTTTTAGTTAAAAAAAATAAACTGCAACACCAAGTATTGGGGAGAAAGTAGAGGAACAAGAACTGGTACACACTGAGAATGAGGACTCAGACTCATGTGATGACTTTAGAAAACAGTTCAGCAGTATTTACTGTCTCAATTAGTTTTTGATCCATGATACATCACCCCAAACCTTCATAGCCTACAACTACAACCATTTTGTTTCGTTTACAATTCTGTGAGTGGGCATCTTGGACAACTCATTCTTTGGAAGGGCTTATTTCAACCAGATGGACACATCTGTCTGCTACACTACCAGATGGGTAAGAGTTTTGTATCTGTTCTTTAAAAGGAGGCAGACATAGCTCCTGGGACATGACTAGAAACTCTCAACAGGACACACCAAAGATGGTCACAGTAAGGAGAATAGTCATGCTTCCTACAGTCCTTACTGGGGGAGCAAGAAAAAATTGTAGAGGAGCAAGAAAAAATTGACCTACTTGCAAAAAGACAAGCAAAGGATAAGTGGTGAACAGTTACTAGCAACTTAGCTCACCATTTCTGTTGGTGTGCTCTCTTTTCAACACTTGACATTTTTTTGTCTTCGCTTATATTTTTAGATCACAGTGAAGGCAACACAGAGTTTCTCATTTTATAGTCTTTCCAAAGATTTCGTCTGTTTCCTTGATCAGTTCCAACAGCTTGCTTCTAACAGCCTTTTCAATCTGGCCTTTTTAGTCCAGTATAATATGTCTGAAATTTGTTTTGATGTGTAACTTGATAATTTAATCATTTCTTATTGTTGAAAAATATTTCATTGCTTTTGTTTGCATTGTTTAGTTCAAATTTTTTAATTAAATGAAGGATATTTAATTCTCAGTATAACATTGGTCAGATCACAGAAGTTTATCAAAATTCATCACCAGTCATTGCAATCCACACTAAGCTTTAATCATTTCTTTAAGCACAAACTATTCAGCAGGGTTTTGTACTTTGGTTTTAACTTTAAGGTGGAAACATGAAAAGGAAACTACTTGGGTGATGTTAACTTCTAGTTTTATTAAAATAGAATCATTCATAGAGAAATTTTTATGTCCTAATGAGATCAGTTGTATAAACATCCATTGGGTATCCCATTCTATTATTCGATTTTTCTTTTCTAATCATATTTTTATTTTCATTTTTAGAAACTGCCATAACCATTTCAAAAATAAAACATCAACCATAGCAATCTCCCCCATATCAGGGCACTTTTTCTTTCTTCTTTAAAAAAGGTGACTACTGACTTAAAGAAGGAAAACTTCTACATACAGAAACAGAAATTGTCAGTTTCTCTGAAAGACTTCAGCTCTTCTCATTTTAAGCTACTGTTTTAAAAGGAAATATACTTTTAGGTCAAGAGGACAAGTGATTTCTTTCCTTTTCCTTAAATCATAAATAAAACACAAGGCAAGAGTAATACATTGTCTATTGGCTGATTCCTCAAGGTAAACAACACATTCATTTTTAAATTTTTTTAATAAAAATGCTGTCTATCCAGTGTCTATGTGACAATAATCAGTAATTTTAAAAATGTGTAGTCTTTTTGATTTGAGTGCATTACTTGTATATAACTTCTTTAAAAAAAAAAATAAGCTGTTTTCTAGACTTAATATTTCACATTCTCCTAGAAAAAGCTGAGAGTTGAAGAATTTGGCAATGTCAGGTTTATGTTCATTCATTAGTTTTAACCACTCTAATAGGTATATGGTAATATCTCACTGCAATATCTTTTACCCCACCTTTTTATTGGGGTATTTTCTTATTATTGAATTTTGAGAACTTTTCATATATTCTGGGTAAAACGTCTTTTGCCAGTTAGATTATCTGCAAATAATTTTTCCTCTAGATTCTATGATCTTTTAACATAAATTGAGACTTGTTCCTGTCTCTCATTTTTTGGAAAAGGTTGTACAGGACTTAGTATTACTTCTTTATTAATTGTTCAGTCAAGTTTTTCAGTGACACTTTTGATGCCTGGAATTTACTTTGCTGGAAAGATTTTAATTAAAACTCAGTTTATTTGGGCAAAAAAAAAACAATGGAACAAGGTAGCCTCTTCAATAAATGGTGTTGGAAAAATTGGATCACTACATGCAAAAAAATGAACCAAGACAACTCCCTCACACCATGTACAAAAACCAACTCAAAACGGATAAAAGACTTGGATGTAAGATCCAAAAACATAAAATAGATAGAGAATAATATGGGCAAAACTCTCCAAGAACTACACTTCTGAAACCCCTTTCAGGACACATCTACAGCTGGCAAAAAAAAAAAAGAAGAAGAAAAACAAACAGCTGGGACGACATCAAACTAAAAAGCTTTGGACAGCAAAAGAGACAATAAACAAAACAAAAAGAAACCCAACCAAATGGGAGAGAAAATTTTTGCCCTCCATACAAGTGATAAGGGTCTGATAACAAAGATACACAAAGAACTCACACAACAAAAACAAAGCAAAAAGCCCCATCAAAAAATGAGGAGCGGAGCTAAAAAGACACTTCACTTCTCCAAAGAGGAAATACAAATGGCCAACAGGCATAAGAAAAAATGCTCAACATCATTAATAATCAGAGAAATGCAAATCAAAACCACAATGAGATGCCATCTTACACCAATGGGAATTGCCCATATTAAAAAACAAACAAACAAACAAACAAAAAAAACGGGCAAGGGTTGGTGTGGATGTGGAGAAAAAGGAACACTCTTGGAGAAAATGGAAACACATCTTTTAGAGACACTGGTCATTTTTCTTTATTCTTTTTCCTCTGTTCTTCTATTTACATAATCTCTAACAATCTGTCTTCAAGTTCAGAGACCATTTCTTCTCTAGTTCAAGTTACAGTTAAGCTCACTTTCTTGATTATACTGTCCAATTCTAGACTTTCCATTTGGTTCTTTTTATATTTATATTAATTTTATATTTTTATATTTATATTCTAATTATTGATCACCTCTATTGGATGAGACAAAAATATCATAACTTACTTTACTTCTTTAAATAAGGTCTCCTCTAAAGGCTACTTTCATGTCTTCATATCTCAACGCTAGGCCTTTTCACAGGAGCATTCTGTCACCTCAAGTTTTACCTGGGTCTGGGCCATGCTTTCCTGCTTATTTTCATGCTTTGCGATTTTTTTTTCTTGAAAACTTCTAGGTAGTTTACAGTACCAGTTCCAATTATTGATCTGATTTCCCCTTTATCCTCCCCAGAGGCAATTTTTGGGTTACTTGCTTATTTAGTGGAGGGGTGGATTATTTCATCAAAGTACAATCCCCCTTGGCAGTCTTTGGTATCACCCCTCAGCAGGCAGTTTTGCGGATTCACTCCGGAAAGGTGGTGGTTTTAGCAGAGCTCTGTTTATTTTCTTGATAACTGCTAAATTATATGTCTGTAAAGTATATGCTAAACTATATACCATGGCCAGCTGTCAGACTCCACTAATTTCCCGCTAATTGCTCTATTGTTTTCAACAGTGTCCTGGATCATGAATTACCCTATAATCTGATTCCATTCAGGAAAGGTTGATGCTGAAGCAAGAATTTGAGGATCTTTCTAACTCCATGAGGATCTTAGCTGCCTGCCTCTTTCCTTGGTTCTACCCACCCCCCACACCCCCCTCTCCACCCCTCACACCCCCCCACACCTTCCCAAACCTACCCCCCACACTCCCTGTGATCAAAGGTTACAAAGTTTAAATGAAAGTACACAACTGGAGAGTAGGAACCAGCTGGAGCAGTCGGGGAGGGGAGGTGGTGGGTGACCCCCAGGGACCGAAATGATGTGAAATATATATGTAAATAAATTATTTTTAAAAATAAATAAAAATAAAGATTATGGAAAAAAGAATACAGGAGAATATTTTAATTGCTAGGTTTAATAAATAAATCTTTAGCTGAATTTTGTATCCTAGAAAAAATATTAACACATTCCTAGGAAAAAAAGATATTTTTTAAAAATGTATTTTTCAATTAAAAAGAAAAGCAGAAAATGACATCTAACACTCGTGCTGGCAATGTGAAAAAAGGTACCCTTAGTATAGAGAACAAAATTCACTCTGGCTATTAACTGATCATTCACAAGAAGAACGAGGAAAAATGTCCACTGCATATTCTCATATAAAACCAAAATCAAAGTCAAGTCTAAGTTTTCTATTAAACTGGATATTCTTAAATTATTCTGCTAAATCATAACTCTCTTAATCAAGAGAGTTCAGCCCAACAAATGCACTCACGTCAGGAATATATAAAAATGCAAGACTTCTGTAACTTTTACTTTACACTGTTAGTGCATTCTTGGAACAATCAAAATGTGAAACAAAATCCCAAGCAGGCCTCATTTGAAGGCATCACCTCAAAAATAGGTTAGACTGAACTTTTGTGATAAAAATGAAAATTTTAATCCTCCAAACAGCTAAATGATTGTGAAAAGAGCTCCATCTGCCAGGAAGTGTACATCAGAACTTTCAAATGGCTAAGGGCAAAGGCAAGCTTAAAAGGAGAGTTCAGAATTTTATTCTGCACTTTGATTTTGTTGTCTGGCTAAAAGAATTTATCTTTCTAAGGCCCTTCCTTTGCTCTTCTCTCACACTGGTAACTGACAACTCTTCTCTAAGGGCAACTCCCACCACACCCTCAAACAGGAAAATGTTTTTCTCATCCAGCATCAATTCTACATTTCTCTTCTCTGTTACCCCATACCTCCCCCCCGCCCAAATTTAAGGAGCTTTTCATTGCCTTAAATTCTTATTCACTTCCCTAACTTCTAGTGGTGGCCACTGCGCTAGCCAACCATCCTCATTCTAAACTCTATGAAGACCTGAGTTGTTCCAACCTCTGGGTGCAACCTCCACCACTACCTGTGACTGTGAAACATGAGTGCTGTCCTTGAGTCTCCTGACACTCCAAACTTGAACTCCCCAACTGAGGTTACCAACAGCCTAAACAAAGTACAGCTTTAAGTCCTTAAAGTAGATTTGTCATGTGAACATCAACTGACAGAGCACCAGCACTCCCATTTCCCTTGGGCTCAGCCCACCAGTCAGTCAGTAAGCATACTTTCCTCTTTACAGTGTCACTCTTTTCCACCCTTTCCATCGTTAAAGAAATCACACTAAAGCAGCGATCATTGCAAAGATGATGGGTTGGTTCCCTTTCTCCACGTCTATTCACACCCAATATAACCTTCATTACAAAACTGATTCCATTTTCCTAAAGTAATGGCTTTCATTAAGTAAAGCCATTCTTTAAAGTTTTAGATTTCTAAAAGATGATCGTTTCTAACAATTAAAAAGTGAGGAAATAGACAAAACTACGTATTACTGATTAGAAAATAAATTTGTATACACCTTCTGGAGAGCAATGTACTAAGGCTTACATATAATGTAACCTAAGAAAACAACGAAAGATTTATAAAAATGGAACACGGAGGGGGGGAAAATATACCTCCAGAGTTCTCTATTGCTTAAAAATTTTAAATTGAAATTCTCAATGTAGCATTCAAAGCTCTAATAGAACCCAACCTGATAAAATCTGACATAAGTCAGATAAAAACCTGATAGAATCCAACCTGATAAAAAGCCTGACATAAGTCAAGAAGATTCAATTATCATAGTTTACTTATACACTACAACTTTCTTCATGCCTGTATCTGCCTTCAATTCCTAGCTCCTCCTCTCCACCTACACAAATATATCTACGCTCCTCAGTCTTTGGAATTGACGAGTGCTGTCCAAAATGGCACCTCATTCATGAAGTCTTCCTGAAATTTTTTAACCCAAGGATTTTTGATCTTTGCTCCTCAAAGCTCACGCTTTCCTCTTCTCCAATTCAGTAATGTGTATTCTCAATAACCCACTGTGGCATTCTATCATACATTGTCCTAAATTATTATTTAACTATTTTGGCATATACCCCTATCAAGAAAATCAACTTGTGGAAAACAGGGATGATTTTATGTTTCTTTAGAAGGCAATTATTTTTCCTATACTCAGATTTCTTCTCAGAGCCAACACAGTAGTAAATGTCTAACCTCTAATATTATTCACTTGAATAGGGACAAATCAGTTCAGATGTTTTCAAAAACACTATGATTCTGGACATCAATGCATACATAAAACAAGTATGTTTTTTACCCCAAGATTCCAACTGTTAAGTCGAGCTTCAATGTCACTGTCATCCAAGGAAACAGCAGATTTTTTTGGTTGAACTTCCTGAAACACAAAAGGAAAAACGGAAGAAGGGGTGAGGAGGGAAAAAAACAAGAGGGAAGGAAGAAAAGATAGGAAAGTGGTATGGAGGAAAGGGGAAGAGAAAGGAGGAAGGGGATGGGGAGAGAAAGGAGGAAGGGGATGGGAAGGAAGAGGAAAAAGAAAGAAAACAAGACAAAATAATGTCATTCAGAGTCATGAGAGTCCTGTGTGTTTTTTGGTTAATTCTATATTGCCCTCAGAGAAAAGGATTATGTTACAACTGAGCTCAAATTCTCAGTTCGAAGTAATGACTGTTTATTGTAGCTGCTTAGGGCTACAAGATGCCTTCACAACATATTCACAAGTAACTAAATTTTAAAAAAGGGGGAGAAGGGAACATCAAATGAATATTTCAAAAATTAATCCGGACTCTTTAAGTTCTTTTACAAAAAGTTTTAATTGTGGTCTACCACAGTAGCTTTAAAGAGGGGTGGGGGAACAGTTGAAAAGATGAATTATTTACTCTCATTAAACTTAGTTAGCAGGAAAGTTTGTGTTGATGTCCAAGAAGTTCTTTGTTCTTAATTCTCATTCATACACTGAATATAAAGAGAAATAAACTTTGGATTCACATTATGAAAACACAATGATTCTTCATTAAAAAAAAAAAATACAAGTCCATGCTTTGTTCCCTCCTATACAATTTACTATATTATATAGTTATCAAATCAGATTAAAATTATAATTAAATGAGGACAGCCTAACAGCTACCCAGAAATGGACACTGTTCTGAAAACTTCAAAAACTTACAAAGATAAAGCCATGTAAAATAATGATTCTTCTATAGCCAAAACAAGCATACTTTAAAATTAAACTTATCAGCACAGCATTTTCATGCTTTTTCACATTCCTAATGAATATATTTACCTATGACCATTTAAGTAATCCAGAGTGATTAAAAAAAAACCACTAAAGTGTTCATATTTTGCTGAATCTCCAAATTTCTACTGAACAAAATTTGATTTTACTACTTATTAACTATATTAAAGTTTATTATCTCTTGCTGTTCATCTTTGTTGGTCTCCTGTTTGTGTGTGTGTGTGTGTGTGTGTGTGTGTGTCCTTGTAAATATAAGACTTTTTTAAGAAAATGCAGCTGTCTTATTGATTTTGGATACATATGACTGATAATAAGCTGATAAATATTTCCAATGTGTTTCTATTTACATTAAGGAATTTTTGAAAGTTCCAAACTATCACTGGGGGTGAGGGGGAGCGACAAATGATGATTAGAGCAACGTGTACTAACACAGTCATGGGTCCCACATGATCCCCTTGAACCAGGATCATGTAACCCAAGACAAGGCAGGGTTGGGCAAAAAGGACTGCAGGGAGCAGGCAAAGGTCTACTTCTAAAGTTAGGCAGAGCTCATTAACACCTGTTCCAACTATGGTAAGCCATTAAGACACAAGAGGGGTATATCTTGACCGAGAGGAAACAAACAGCCCATCTTCATGAGAGAGGCTAAGTTACTGACTTTATTCTAAATTAATCCCAGTTTCTTAACTTTGTTATCACAGAACATCCAATCGTCTTTAGACATACTTGTAGTAAAAGGAAAAGAAAAAAGTCACTCAAAATGAAGGTCTCCGTTATTCTTCAATGCACAGGAGAAATGAGAGACCTGATGCCTCAGTCATGCAGGAAATACCAGACACAGGCCTATACCAAACACACTGCTCTCTGATGCCTATCAGGATGTACATCAAAACCTTCAGATTTTATTCACTGTTTTCAAATAATTTTTGTAACTTTCACATTTTGAAACATTTAGAGTCCTTTTAAAGCAAAGAAAAAAGTGGAATCTGATCTTACACAAATCTTTGGGGTAATAGTTTCTCCACCTTCTCTGCAGGATGGGCTCACAGAATGCGACCTCATTTGAAGTTTTGCAGTGTACTGATCCCTATTAACAGACCAAAATAGCAATAATCAGAATTTAGAGAATTCAGGAGACACAGAACATTCAATATAAAATTACCAATTTTTTTCTTTTGGAAATGAGCTTTTTTTAATATTAAGAATTTTTCAGTAGCAAAGAAAAAACTACTTGCAATATTCACACTACATTTAAGCTAAACTATAACACGTCACCTAAATTCCACAAACTTGTTTACAAACAAATGCTATTTTTAAGTGAACTTTAATAAAAGACAAGTATTTACACCTTTTCTCCTCCTTTGCATTTTTTCTGGCTGTAAGAAAGGGAAGGCAAGTAAATATTCTCAGAGTAGACAATTATTCACAAGGCTTACTGGATTCAAGTTCTATATCAAGAACTTGAGATATTTAAATATCAAAGTCTTAACATATTTAAATATCAAAACCTCCATCTAGCTAATTTTTTAAATTAATTTGAAGTCATGTCAGAAACCACTGAAAAGTCAAAGTAAAAAAATACACTGTTAAATCAGGTAAATTGTGAAGTACAAAAAAAATAGGAAAATAGTCTAAAATTTGACATGAATTTTGAATAAAAACTTTCCCAGAGTATATGAAAAACTTTCCCACAATATATAATATAAAAATGTCATTCTCAATATTCTACTTAAAGCTTGAAGTCTCTCATATATTTTTATTCAAGTTAATTTAGTGAAAGTTCCATGATTACAAATGTCTAGTCTCTAAACATCTGCTTCAAGGCATAAAATATAATTAACCATTACATATGGAATGAAAGTCACTAAATTTGCACCACAAGTATTAGCAGGATTTTCATCGCAAAGGATGGGTCATAGTTAGCATTTGCAAAAGATGAAATGCTAGAGCAAAAGGACAAGATTAAAGTGAGTTTGGCAGCAACACTGAAGGGACAACATTTCTTAGATGAGTTGCTGCTTAAAACACAGGTCTGAATACCCCTACTCTATATATGGTATGTCAAAAAGTCAAAAACAAATGAGAAAAATAAAGTAAGAGCTTAAGGATAATTTCATCAGCCAAGGTGTTTAAGCTGACATAAGCATTTAAAATATGTATGTGGGGAAGAGTCAATCAGATAAATCATACTAAGCAGTGGATTATCCTTGAAGAATAAATTAAACTATCATAAAAAATTCTATACTTAAAAATTGAAAGATGCTTAAATATTAAAAGTACTTTTCATAGAAATATTAATAAAAAAGTGGGCTGAAACATTTATCTACTTATTATACAGGGTGCAAGCATAAAACAACACACCCTTGTAATTCACTTGCAGCTATCTTCCTATACCAATCTCCTACCCTCCATAGCAATTTTCAAAATGATTAGATGCATGTTCTAACCTGTCATCGAATCTTCAGTCAACTACAGTCTGACTTTCATCCCCCTGAAAGTGTTATACAGTTGTCAACAATCTCCTACTTGTTGACACCTTAGCTAAGACATTAGGGACAGTTTTAAAGATTCCCCATTCGTTCACTCCTGTTTTGCAGTCATCTGTAGGGTAAATGAGCTAATCAGGCTTTTATGCCACCTGCGGCCTTGACTATGTTACTGCAGAAGGCGCTTGGGAGCATGAGCACGGGATACGTGCACCTATAACTGTGGCCACAAAGAGGCTTGGCATGTGCCCATCTGAGCCTAGAAACAGGGATGAAATAGCAGCAGTAGTGGCGGCAGCATCACCACCACCACCACTACTATAATGACAACAGATGTGACTACAGAAAAGCTAAGAGAAAAAATAAAGTCAGATAAATAGCATAAAGACTCCAGGGGGGGCTGGAAGGCTCAGTTGTCTGCCTGCCAGCCTGATTGCATGCAAGCTCCTTGCCTGTGTGCTTGGTTTCCTGAGAGAGCATTAAAGCCTGTAAAATTCACCAAAGGGCTCAGGGACTCTCATTATCCAACTCCCCAAATCAATAGTGAACCAGCTCTGTGTGTGCTTGTGTAGCACCAACCCAGGCTGGGTGGGTTTACTATCAGTTCTCATAGATGAATAGAGAGTTTTGGAGCCTTTGGGAGATTTTTTATAGGCCTTTAATGCTGAATCTAGAGACAGACCAGTCTGGCAGACAGCAACTTGAGCCCTCCCTGTCCTCGTAGTGATGTGGTCCTTGAACCCCTCCCCCCTAAGCACAAGGTATCATATATACATATGTGCATGGCCCATGCTCTCTGTACCCAGGTGTCAATAATGACAAGAGGCATGCATGCAAGACCACAGGTGCCACTCATGGATGCTAAGAGGGGCTGTTTTTTTAACACCACAAAACCATACTTCCTTGCTTGTCACTCAACTCCTCAGAAATTTACTTCATGGTAACCACCAGGTTTTTTTTGGTGCACTCCATACATGCTACAATCCCGGGTTCTGTCTAGTCCTACTTTTCTTTTGCATGTTTTCCCTGGACAAGTCAGTATACTATTTAATTTTTCAAATGTAAGTAGAAGTGTTGGTCACCAAATCTCCATCTCCAGCCCAAACTGTTCTCTTGGCCTCCAGTCCCATTACAAATACAAACTGAACTGTCCTACCTCCAACCCAACATGTTCAAAACTAAATTCATGATATTGTTCCCAAAATATGCTCCAATGCTGGCCAAATAAAGCAGAGGCACAGCTGAAGCCAACTTCTTGTGAAGTCAGTTGAGCCAGCTAAAGGAGATCAGTATCATTGCTAAAATCTGGCTGGCACAAGAAACATAGGACATTAGGCACATAAGTTTCATTTCTTGCCAGTGAGACTCTCTCCAACTGGAAACACAATTAACTAGAGCTCTTAAGTTGGTATGGACAGTCTCAAGTTTTCAGTGATGGGGTGGGAAGTCAGGGTGAACAGTGAGACAGAGGTTAGAGGCAAAGCTCAACCATCTATGTCTGTTTATGTAGAAGAACAGGTGCTGGCTGCCACACAGAACAGCAAGCCATGGTGCTCACAGAGACAGGATACAACTGGCACAGGGGACGTGATTACTGTGAGCTCATGATTATGGTACTTGTGCCAATTAGAAAAGAGAAACTGTGACTTGATTAATTTTAGGGTGCCAAAACTAACACAGAAAGGAAATCTTCAGCATATTAAGAACCCCTGACGTACAAATAACCTCTTTACTCCTCTTAAGGAATAAAATTACAAAAACTAGATTTTCCCCTTTTACTGTTTTCTAATGCAGAAATATTTAAACAGGAATCCAGAAACAGTCTCTATATATCTTTGTTGGTTTCAAGTATTAGAGAAACACAGACTAGTACCAACAACACTATCTAAAAGCAATGAGACATAAAATAGGATCTAAAAGCCTCAAGAAAGACCAATGAAATGTCCTTCTGCAAAAGAAACAATATATACAAAGGGAACTTCCAAAATATATTTTTACATAGTGTTCTCAATGTGAGTCAAGAGGACATTTCAGAAGTACAAGGGAAATTAACAATCTGTAATCATAAAAATGTGTTTACAAATGAAAAACATTATTATCAAATTTTAAAACCATAATGGAAGAAAAGAATAGCAGGTTAAACACAGAATAAAATCAAATCAGCAAATTAGACTTCAAGATATGTTCTGGAGAACACAAAAGAAAATATACAGGAATGAACATAACAAATGAAAATGCAAGAGATAAGGAAGGTAGATTCCATTTTTTTTCTAACATCAAAATAACAAATTCCAGGAGATGCAGAAATTGGAAAAAATTTTAAAAGTGGTCTTTATAGTAAAAATCAAAGAACGATAATGTTAGTCATGACTGCATCTTATGACACCATTTTTAATTAGTACAAAAATGTAAATCCACGAAAAGGACAACTAAGTCTCCAGGCACTGGTCACACAACCAACCAGAGAAAGTACCAGAGCATCAAAGTCCCCCCAAATTAGATGGACACAGAAATCACCAAGAAACCAAATGCAGCCAAGTTCATTGGTCTTGGGGGGAGCTGAAAATCAGTGTTGATGTTCATTTCTGAAAACTGGCTTCTAAGAAGCTCTTGCGTAGGGAAAGCAAAAGGCACAACCCAGACATAGGCCCCAAACCAAGGAATCAAACTAGTTATGTTTATTTGTTCTTTTAACTGACATAACATTAGCATCCTCCCCACCAGATATTGCTACCATGGTGTACCCACCACCAAATCCCCCATAGTCCACAATAGTCCACTGTGCTTCCTTCTTTCTTTGTTCTTATCCCTACCCCACACTATTCCCCTTCTGAATGTTTCAGTGCTAAATTCAGATTTCAGGGGCTTTTAAGCTTATCTTTAATCCTTAGTTTGGTTTATCTATGTTCCACATATTAGTGATACCATCTGATATTTATCTTTGTCTTTCTGCTTATTTCACATACTATCACCTCCAGCTCCATCAAAGTTATTGCAAATGGTATTAAGTTTCTCTTTTTATCATTGACTAATAGTCCACATATATAATATATATACACACTCACATATATATATATATATATATACATATACACACACACACTACATCTTGATTCACTCATACAATTCTGGGTACTGAACTTGTTTCCATAATTTAGCTATTGTAATAACACTTCATTTGAAAGGAAAAAAGAGCTCAAAATGAAAAGAGGCATTCAGTTTCCCTCAAATTCCTACAAATAGAAAGCAGGCTGAGAAAGCTGTTAAGCTTAAAATAAATAATTTCTCTGGGAAAATAAAGATAATTCAAAAGTACAAAGCAAGAGCCAGGAAGGCCCAGAGAAGAACCACCTTCAGTTCACAGGTGTTCATATTGGAAGAATCCATTCCAAGAAAGTCTCAGCTACACTGGACGTGAATTTTATTAAGTTTTTTGAGGTATGATATAGTACAAGCCTGTATTCATTTAAAACATCGATAAGGTAAGTTTTTACAAATATGTATCTATACCTGCATAACACCACAATAAACAAACAGCTTTTGCTTTCATGCCCAAAAACTCTCTTGAGCACCACTGAAATCAATCTACCCTCTCCTACAAATCCAGGCACTTTGCATTTGTGGAATCTTATATACACACACATACACCACACACACACTTATATTTTTATGTATGCCTTTTCTTACTGAGAACAATGTTTTTGAGAGTCAGCCATGTTGTTGCAAGTATCAAAAGTTTTATTTGTTTTATTGCTTAGCAGGATCCCACTATATAGAAAAAGCATCATATCCTTTTTCTTATTCATGTATTGATACAACATCTCGTTTGTCTCTACTGTTTTTGGAGTTTTATGAACATAGCTCCTATGAGCAAGCATGTTCAAAGTACTTATATGGACATTCCATTTCATTTCTCTTAATACAATATCTAGGAATAGAATTGTGGAGATATCTGGTAAGTTATCTTAAATTTATACAAATTGGCAAACTTGGGCCAGTGACCGCCCCACCAAGCCTGCAGGCACTTCCTTCAGTGTCCTAGCAGCAGCAGGGTCCCAGCAGAAACCCCCAGGGCAGCAAGGTTGATTGAAACAGATCCAGGTGATGGGGAAGAGCCAGTGAATGTCCCACCAAACCTGCTGACATGCTGCAAGAGAAGAAAGGGTAACAAAAGTACAATAGCAAAAAACATCACTGCCAGAAGGGGATAAATAACAAGCCCCAGTTTCACCACCAACTAAAGACACTCCAAGGAAATAATCTAAGGGAAACAAAGAAAAGCAGGAAAAAGAACCACCACCCAAAAAAGAGAAATAAAAAACAGCCACAACTGCCCACTATTCCCTCTGACTGCAAAGGAACAAGTCTACCACAACAGCCAACCAGAAGCAAGGACGTTAACTACCACAGTAACGTATGAGCAAGGCAGAAATAATCATATCCTGATAAAAGAATCAAATTACCAGCCAATACAAGAGCCATAGTTGCCCAATGCATAGAGTCACAGGAAGAAGGAAAAATGCAAATACACAGACAAGTCTTTCTGGAAACAATACTTCACCAAAGGAAAGAGAACCTCTAGAACCCAACAAGGATGCTATAGAAGAAATGCAATATCTGCCAGACAAAGAATTCAAACTCAGTACTACAAAAGCATTAAAAAATTAAGAGAAGAAATCATATCCAGCATGACAGAAGCACTGAAAGAGTTAAAAGACACAGAAAAATATAAAAAAGAAAGCATCAAGAGTAACATAATGGAGGAGCTGAAGAACTAGAATGAATACCTAACAAGGGAACTGAAAGAGATCCAGGTTATAAGAGGAGCAACAGAGGAGCTGAAAAATGCTAGGAATAGTCATGAAAACAGATTAGATGAAATAGAAGAATGAATCAGTATCCTAGAAGATACTGAAATAGAGAAGACAAAGAAAGAAAAAGAAATAAAACAGAAGACAGAAGAAAAACTCAGATATGTTAGATTCCTTAAAGAAAGGAAACATAAGAGTAATTAAAATCCCAAAAGAAGAAGAGAGACATGAGAACTGAAAAGTTATTTAAGGAAATAATAGAGGAGAAACTCCCAAACCTGAAGAAGGAAATGAAAATAGACAAACAGGAAGCCAGAAGGACAGCAAACTACATTAATGAAAGAACAACATTACATTTAACTTGTTAACACAACAAGACATTTAACTGTAAAACTTCCAAGAGTACAGGACAAGGAGAGACTAGTAATACCAGCCAGAGAAATAAACAGATAAAATACAAAGGAAAACCTATTAAGCTGACTTCAGAGTTCTCTGAAGAGACACTCCAGGCAAGAAACACTGGAGCTACATTTTTTTTAAAAACTCTAAAACAAAAAAATGCCAACCAAGAATACTCTACCCCACAAAGATCTCTTTCCTATATGAAGGAAAAATTAGAACCTTCTCAGACAAGCAAAGTCTACAGAAATCGCTACCACTAAACCCCCACTCCAAGAAATCTTACAAGAAGCCTTAAGATCAAAACCATCAGCAGAAAAAAGAGAAAGATCAAAACAAGGAAGCAAATCAGAACCTCAAAATGACCACCAAAAAACCAACTTTAGAATCTCAAACATCAATAATCACTCTAAATATCAATGATCTAAACTCATCAATCAAGAGACACAGAGTAGCAGACTCAATCAGAAAACAGAACCCAACATTCTGCTGCCTCCAGGAAATGTATTTGATCTCTAACAATAAGCACAGACTGAAAGTAAAGGGCTGGAAAATAATCCTACAAGCAAATGAACCCCCCCCCCAAAAAAAAGGGGAGGGGTAGCCATTCTATAGCAGGTAAAGCAGATTTTAAATTAAAAAGTAATAAAGGACAAGGAAAATCATTAATTAATGGTTAAGAGGTTAATTCACCAAAAAGATAACTATTAATAACATATTCGCCAGATGAGAGAGTACCAAAATTCATAAGACAATTACTAGAAGAACTGAAAGTGAACAATGGTGAAAATACACATGTGGTAGGAGACTTTAACACTCCACTCTCACCAAAGGACAGATCAACCAAACAGAAATTACAGAAGGACACTAAAGCATTTAAGGAAGATTTAGACCAAAAGGACCTACAAGGTATCTATAGGACACTGCACCTCCAAAGAAAAGACTACACTGTCTTCTCCATCATACATGGATCATTCTCCAAAATCAATCATATATTGGGCCATAAGGCAAACATTAAATCACAAAGATTAAAATAATACCAACTTTTTTCTCTGACCATAAATATCAAAAAGAAAAGAAAATAAGGAAAGTGTATGCTACATAGAGACTGAACAACATGCTATTGGAAGACCAGTGGGTAAAGGAGGAAATCAAAAAAGAAATTAAAACATACATGGAAACAGAAGGAGAAATTAGAACCTTCTCTGACAAGCAAAGTCTCCAGACATTTGCTACCAGATGTTTGCTCCACTCCAAGAAATTTTGCAAGAGGCCTCAAGAGCAAAGCCATAAGAAGAATAAATAGAGCAAACAAAACAAGGAACCAAATCAAAATCTCAAAATGACCACCAAAAAAATCAACATTAGAATCTCAAACATCTGTAATCACTCTAAATGTCAATGATCTAAACTCAGCAATCAAAAGATGTAGAGCTGCACTGTTGACAAATGCCAAGATTTGGAAACAAACCAAATGCCCCAAAACAGATGACTGGCTAAAAAAAAATGTGGTACATATACATAATGGAATACTATGCATCAATCAAGGAGAACAAACACATGTCATCCGCAGCAACATGGATGGAACTAGAAAGATTCATATTAGCAGAAATAAGTCAAAAAGAAAAAGAGAAATACAGGATGGTCTCACTTATATGATGGATATAGGGAAAAACAAACAAACGAACAAGAAAAAATAAAAACAACCAATGGGACTGAACAATGGCACGAGAGAGGAGAAAGGGGAAGAAGGCGGAGGAAGTGAAGAGCACAAAAGATCAGGATGGTTAACAGGTGTTAGTGAAGTGGGAAAGCCCCATGGTACACAATAATGCAGTAATATAATATAAATATAAATACACATATATATGCAAATTAAAAAGATTTTAAATTAAATTAAAATAAAATAAAAATAAAAGCAGAAGGTCATGTCCCCGTAAAAAAAAAAAAAAGAACACTTAAAATCAGGGTCATTGCCCCAAAATAAAAATACAGACAACACGATATACACACATACACACAAATAACCAGTGAATACCAAAATTTTTAATTCCTAAGAAATTCTAAGAACTCAAAATTTTTAATGAAAATTGTAACTTTTCAAATCTATCAAATAAGCATTAATTAATGTAAGGAAAAAGACATTCTCTTATACTGCTGATGGGAGATAAATGGCTACATTTCTGAAGGGTACATAAAAGAAAATCATAACTGAAAAATAAATACACAAAAGTTGTAGACCATAAGCAGCAATAACTTTTTTTTTAAGAGACTAGGTCTCGCTATGTTGCCCAGGGTTGTCTCAAACCCGCAGACTCAAGTGACCCCCAGCCTCAGCCTCCCAGGTAACTGGGATTTATAGGCGTGTGCCACCATGCCCAGCGGCACTGATAATATTAGTAACCAAAAAAATCAACTTAAATAAGTGAAGGAATACAAATTTAATGTATCCATTAAAAATTACAATATATGTATATCCAGACATGAATACTTTTGTATGTTTGCTGAACAAAAAAATAACTTTAAAATGGCACAAGAAAACAAATGTATTAAATTATAAATATGGATATATATGCATATAAACTAAGAAATGTCTGGAAGTACATACACCAAAAAGTTAAAAATGGTTAACTTTTGTAGTAACAAATGGGATGGGTTACAATTTCTTCCTTTGTTATTGTTTTCGAACAAATGTAATTTTTACACAAAACTAAAGTTATTTAAATTGAAAAGGTATCTTTAACATAACAACAAAAAAAAAAAGATGTAGAGCTTACAGACTGAATCAAAAAACAGGACTCAACATTCTGCTGCCTCCGAGAAACACATCTGCTCTCTAAGGACAAGCACAAACTAAAGGTACAGGGCTGGAAAACTACATTACAAACAAACCGCCCCCACAAAAAAGCAGGGGTTGCCATTCCTATATTAGATAGAATCTAATATAGGAATTCAAACTAAAAAAAGTGACAAAAGATAAAGAAGGCCACTACCTAATGATTAAGGGGTCAATTACCAAAAAGACATAACAATTAAGAACATATATCCACCTAACAAGGGATCACCAAAAATCATAAAACTACTAGCAGAACTGAAAACAAATATTGGTGAGAACATGTGGGCAGGGGGTGGGGGCTGAGCACCTCCACTGGGACACAGGCTTGGGGCAGGGTCCCCCTCAGGTTTACTCCAACCTCAATAGACCTTCACTAGAGATGAAGAATCCAGTCTCCTGCACCCTGTGGCCAGCCATAGTGACTGGTCTCAACATCCTGTGGACACCTGCCCTAGGTCTGGGGTCTGGGGGACTGCTAGGGATGTGCCTCAGTGAGGCTGAGGCTGGTGAGTCCGCAGGCTAGGTGCACGGGGTTCGCTGGGCTCCTGTGCCCCATGGCTATGGAGGTTGGTGGCAACACCCAGTGGGTAGGAAAGGCAGTGATGACCCCTGGATAAGCCCCCCAAAGCCTGGAGAGTCCAGGAGGGGGGAATGGGTGGAGTTTTAGCCCCATCCACCAGCGGATGGTTGTTACACAGGGCAACCATCTGCAGCCCGTACTGGCCGGGGAATGTTTCCCCCAGCACCCAACCCAGGGGGTGCTTGGGAGGGCGCATGCCCAGCCATCTGGGCCCCCACACAGGAGGTACCAGTGTTGGGGGAGGAATGCCCCTTCCATTTCACTCTCACCCCAGCTAACCTTCAGGAGGAAGAAGAACATACATAATACAAACTCCATCATAGAATGGGTGAGGGACCAGGTAAAAATCCAGCCCACAAGGCTGAGCTGGACAAAGCAGATGGACAATCGAGAGAACCAGTGCATGCGAGACAGGAGAAACAACTATGGAAACATGATGTCATGAGGTGCAACTACAAGCTCCCTGGGTCTAGAAGACCCAAGACTTCATTTCAAATATGTCCTTTAGGAGACCAAGGCGCCCTTCCCCACACTACGGGAGAGGAGAGGAAGGCCAAGAACTGGGGGTATTGGCCCCACAGTAGGGCTGCAAAGTTAGACAGAGGAGATGATCTAAGGAAGGCCAAGAACTGGGGGTATTGGGCTCACAGTAGGGCTGCAAAGTTGGACAAAGGAGATGATCTACAATGGTCACTCACGGATGCCTGTATCTGCAGAGAAACCTCTTCACCGACACTGACAGCGGGTGTAACCCCCTAAATCTGATGCCAGAACCAGCCATAAAACAACTGGGATGGGATTGGAGAAGTCAGCCTCCAATGAGAGCATGGACAGACCACAAATAGATATAGATTAGCTGCCCAGTGCAATCTTAAGACTGAAAACCTACCAGCAAGGTTCACCTGGTTCCAACAACCCAGTCCCTCACCCAGTGAAAGAACATAGCCACAGGAAAGAAAGAGACTAATGGACTTAGCACAGACTAGTAAACAACAAAGAACGGGGTTTGAGAGAATGGAGAGGGCACCAGAGGGAGGAGGGAAGAGGCGGTATCCCAAGAATCATTTACCAAGGTTGTGATTTAAAGAATAAAAATAAATTAGAAAAAAACTTACATGGAAACAAATGACAAAATGATACAAAATTCCAAAATGCATGGGACTACGCAAAAGCAGTATTTATAGACAAATTCATATCTATACATGTCCCTATCAAAAAGCAAGAAATAACCCAAAACAAATCTAATTTCCCAGCTCTAGGAACTAGGGGGGAAAAACCCATAAAACAAAATGTCCAATACCAAATAGAAGACAGGAAATAATAAAAATCAAAGCAGAAATAAATGAAATAGATACCAAAAAGACAATCCAGAAGATAAACAAAACCAAAAGCTGGTTCTTCAAAAAAATAAACAAAATTGATAAACCTCTAGCAAGACTCACACAAAAAAAAAGGACTAAAACTCAAATGAAGAGAAATACAAATGAAAGAGGAGAAATTACAACTGACAAAGCAGAAATCCAAAGGATAAGCAGAGACTACAACAAGCATCTTCATGCAAACAAATACAACAACATGGAGGAAATGGATAAATTCTTAGAATTATACAGCCACCCCAAGTTGAACAAAGAAGAAATAGAGTAGTTGAACAGGCCAATCACAAACAGTGAAATTGAAGCAGTCATCAAAACACTACCTAAAAACAAAAGCACAGGACCATTTCACAAATGAATTCTACCAAACATTCAAAGATGAAATAACACCTGCATTACTAAAACTCTTTGAAAAAATTGAGAAAGATAGTAAATTGCCAAATACATGCTGCTATGCTGTTGCAAATAATGTTGCATTACACTAATACCAAATAAAGATCACACAAAGAAAGAAAACTACAGGTCAATCTCCCTAATGAACACAGATGCAAAAATTCTAAATAAAATTCCGGTAAAGCAAATCCAGAAATGTATTAAAGATTATTCTCCATGACCAAGTGGGATTCATCCCAGGAGCATAGGGATGGTTCAACATCCAAAAATCAATATAATCCATTATATCAACAAGGAGAAAACCAAAAACCATATGATCATATCAATAGATGCAGAAAAAGCATTCAATAAAGTGCAGCAGCCATTGTTGATGAAAGTATTTGAAAAAAATGAAATAAATGGAACATATATCAACATAATAAAAGTCATTTACAACAAACCCACAGCAAACATCATTCTGAATGGGGAAAAACTAAAATCATTTCAATTAAGATCTTGAACCAGATTAGGATGCCCACTCTCACCACTATTTTCAACATAGTACTGGAGGTCCCAGCTAGGACAAAAAGACAAGAGAAAGACATAAAAGGAATACAAATAGGCAAAAAAAGAAGTGAAGCTATCATTATATGCAGATGATATGATACTTTAAGTAGAGAACCCAAAAAAAATCCACAAAAAAACTACTTGAAACAATAAATCAGTTCAGTAAGATAGCTGGCTATTAAATGAACATACAAAAGTCAGTAGTCTTCTTATATGCAAAAAAAAAAAAAAAACAGACAAAAGAAGAAATTAAAAAAAAAAAAAACACTCCACCATTGTGCCAATAGAAATTAAATAACTGGGAATAAACCCAACAAAAGATGTGAAAGCTCTATACAAAGGAAAATATAAAACATTGTTAAAATAAATAGAAGACTTAAAGAAATGGAAAGACATTTCCCTGCTCATGGATTGGAAGAATTATCATCATCAAAATGGCCATCTTACCAAAAGCAATCTACAGATTCAATGCAATTCCAATAAAAATTTCAATGTCATTCTTTAAAGAGATAAAGCAAAAATTTTTGATATTCACATGGAATAATAGAAGACCTCAAACAGCCAAACCACTCCTGACCAAAAAGAAAAAAAAGGAACAGAGGTATTTCACTACCAAACTTCAAATTATATTACAAAGCCATAAAAATTAAATGGCATGGCACTGGAATTAAAACAAGACACACAGATCCATGGAACAAAATTGAATGCTCAGAAATAAAGTCACATGTCTATGATCAACTGATTTTTTACAATAAGGTTAATAAAACCATACAGTGGAACAAGGATAGTCTCTTCATAAATGGTGCTAGGAAAACTGAATCGCTACATGCAAAAAAAAATGAATCTAAACTACTCCCTCACACCATGCATAAAAACCAACTCAAAATGGATAAAAGACTTGGATATAAGACCTAAAACTATAAAATACATAGGAAAAAAATGAGCAAAATACCCTAAGATTTACACTTCAGAAATCTCTTTCAAGACACATCTACAGATGCTAAAAATTTAAGGAGAACATAAACAGCTGTGACTACATCAAATTAAAAAGCCTTAGTACAGAAAAAGGACAATAACCAAAACAAAAAAGAAACGCAACTGAATGGGGAAAAAAATCTTCACCCTACACACAAGTGATAAGGGCTTGATAACAAAGATCCACAAAGAACTCAAATAACAAAACAAGACAAAAAGTACAGTCAAAAAGTGGGGAGATCTAAAAAGACACTTCTCCAAAGAAGAAACACAAATGGCCAATATGCATATGAAAAAATGCTTAACATCACTAATAATCAGGGAAATACAAATCAAAACCACAATGAGATACCATCTTATACTATTAAAAATGGCCCATATCAGAAAAACAGGCAACATGTGCTGGAATGAATGTGGAGAAAAAGGGACACTTTTATACCACTTGTGGGAACGTAAACTGATCCAGCTACTATGAAAGGCTGTGTGGAGAATCCTTAAACTATTGAAAATGGAATTACCATTTGATCCAGCAATCCCACTTGTAGAAATCTACTCAAAGGTTAAAAAAACTCTAGTCCAAATGGACACCCATACTCTCATGTTTATTGTAGTACTATTTACAGTAGCCAGGATATGGACACATTCCAAATACCCCAAAATAGATGAATGGATCAGAAAGTTGTGGTATATGCACATGATGGGATATTATTCATCAATCAAAAAAGACAAACATGTCATTTGCAGCAACATGGATGGAGCTAGAAGAAATCATGCTAGCAGAAATAAGCCAGAAAGAAAAAGAGAAAAATTGGATGGTCTCACTTACATGAGGGATATAGGGAAAACAAACAAATGGACAAGAAAAATTTTTAACTTTCAGCAGTGCTGAAGCATGGGGCAAGGGGAGGAAACCAGAGGTGGGATGAGCACAAAAGATTAAGATGATGGTTCACAGGTGATAAGGTGGTTGGACAACATTTTCACCAATACCGCCTCATTAGAAATGTTTCTTTTCTTATTTCATCATTGCTTTATTTTTTTAGCATAAGTAACTTAAATCAGGCAAGGATATTCCCTTTCATTTCTAATTAGTGAAGAGTTTTTATCCTGGGTGGATGTCACATTTTCTTAAAAGCTTTTTATACATCTACTGAGATTATCACAAGATTTTTTATTTCTCAACCATGTATATCATGAAATAGATGTTTAAATGTTAAGCAACCTCATATTCCTAAGATACACCCATCTGTTCATAACCCTTTTTATATTTCAGTATAATTTGTTAAGTAAAAAATTTTTGAATCCCTAGTTATGAGGGAAGGAGAATTTGATGTGTAGTTTTCCGTTCTTTTAATGTTCTTGTCTTCTTTTGGAAACAAAGTTTAAATGAACAAAATGGGACGTAAAGCCCTGTTTCCTAAAAATGTCATGTAGTATATCATTTATCCCATATAAGTCTTATAGAACGCATCAAGAAAGCTCTCTTGGTTTGGAAATGTCTTAGTGGGAAAGTGGTTAATGATAAATTAAATTTCTCTGTAAATATAGGACTATCTATTTCTTCCTAAGAAAATACTGAGTTTCATGTCCTTCAAGGGAGGGGCTCATTTCACCTAAGTTTTTACAGGTATAAAATTTCATATTATTTACTTATTATCATCTTAATATCTACAAGATCTGTAAAAGTCTTTTTCATCTCTGGTATTAATACCAAAAAAATTTACCTACCACCTTCACCATTTTAAAGTACACAGTGAGACTAAGTATATTAGCACTGATGTATAACCATCACCACCAACCATCTCGAGTTTTTTCAGCTCCCCAAACTAAAACTCAGTATCCATTAAACATTAATTTCCCATTCTTCCCTACCTATGGAAAATATTCTACTTTTATCTCTATGAATTTGACCACTTTAGGTGCCTCGTATAAGTAGAATTATAGAATATTTATCTTTTTGAGACTGTCCTGTTTTACTTTAAGGAATCTTTACGTCTCAGCCAACATGTGACTTGTGTACAAATTTCCTTCTTTTTTACAGTTGAATAATATTCCATCATATATAGAGACCATATTTTGTTTACCCATTCATCTAATCCATTTATTAGTGGGCATTGGGTTGCTTCTTTTAGCTATTGTAAAAAAAAATTGTACTATAAATATGTGTGCATAAAGTACATCCTTAAGTTATACTTTCAACTCTTTGAAGTATATACCCAAAAGTGGAATTGTTAGAATACAGTCATTCTACTTTTAATTTTTTTTTTAGAAAAAAACCATGTTTTCCACAGCAGTTATACTATTCTACATTCCCACCAATAGTGCACAAAGGTTCCAATATTCCAATCCTTCCCAACAATTTTCTATTTTTTTAAAAATAGTGGTTGTCCTAGTAGGTATGAGGTTACAATTCATTATAGTTTTGATTTGCATATAGGATTGCAGCATCTTTTCAGGTGTTTATCAGCCACTTACATATCTGCTTGGGGAAAATATATTTCCAAGTTCTTTGCACAATTCTTTTATTAGATTGTTTTCTATGTCATTCAGATGTAAGTGTTCTCATTTATTTTGAAATGTTAACTGTTTTCCAGATAGGCGATTTACAAATATTTTCTCCCATTTTGTGATGTCTTTTCACTCTGTTGTGTTATTTGATGTACAAAAGTTTTAAATCTGATGTAGTTCAATTTATATTTGTTCTCTTGTTGTTTATAATTTTAGTGTCACAGTCAATGAACCAAATCCAAATCCAGTTATGATGTTCTCCTATATTTTCTTCTTAAAGTTTTATACTTGTAGTTCTATGTTTAGGTTTTTAATCCATTTTGAGTTAATTTAGTGTAAGGTAAGATCAATTCATTTGTACGCAACTATCCCATTTTAGTAGCAGCATTTACTGAAAGTATTCTTTTCCTATTGTATGAATAGAAATTAAAATTAAATTAAAAACTTATCAAAAGTCATTTGGCCATATATTCAAAGGTTTATTTCTGGCTCTGCTTATTTTTACTTTAATTGTCTCTATATGTCTCTGTACCAATACCACACTGTTTTTACTACTATGATTTTGCAGTAGTATAAAATCAGGAAGTGTGAGAATCCTAGTTTTCTATGTTCTAAGACTTTCAGACATTCAGTATCATTTGCAAGTTCATTTGAATTTTAGGACAGACTTTTTAATTTCTGGGAAACAATGCCTTTGGAACTTTAATAGAATGTTCTGAATTTGTATATCACTCTGGGTAATGCTGATTGCTTAATAATACTAATCTTCAAATCTTTCTAATAAGCACAATATGTCTTTTCATTTCATGATGTCATTTTGAAGTTTTTTGGTACCACTTTGTAGTTTTTCAATGCATAAATCCTTTATATCCTTGGTTAAGTTTTATTCCTAAGTATTTCTTTTTCATGCTATTATAAACACAATTTTCAACTTTATTGTCAGTTTCATTTCTAAAATACAAGTATTTTGTTTTATGTTAGTTTTGAATCCTGCTACTGCATTGAATTCATTTATTAGGTCTAATAGTCTTAAGCAGAATATTTAAGGTTTTCTACAAGAGATCTTATCATCTCTGAACAGAGATCATTTTACTTCTTCCTTTCCAATTTGGATGTCTTTGATTTATTTTTCTTGTCTAATTGTTCTGAACTTTGGCTAGAACTTTCAGTACTAAGCTGAAGGTCACAAACTTGTGTATCTTTATCTTGTTCAGATCATAGAGGAAAAAGCTTAGTTTTCACCATTAAATATAATGTTGGCTGTGGGGTTTTCATATATAGTCTTTAATATTTTATGGTAGTTCACTTCTATTCCTAGTTGTTGAGTATTTTCTATCATAAAAGGTTGCTGGATTTTGTCAAATGATTTCTCTGCACCAGTTGACATGATCCTGGGTTTGGTTTTGTTTTGTTTCATTTTTTATGGGGGTGTATGGTCATTATTTTGTTAATGTGGAGTATTATGCTGATTGAATTTCATTTGTTGGATCATCCTTGCATCCAGGATTAAATTCTACTTGGTCCAGATATATAGTTATTTGATATGCTGTTGAATTCTCTTTGCTATTTTGTTTTTGTTTCTTAGGATTTTTACATCAATATCTATAGGTGATACCAGTATGAAATTTTCTTTTCCTGTAATATTTTGTCTGGCTTTGGTATCAGAATAATGCTATCTTCATACCAAATTTGGAAGTATTGCCTCCTCTTCAATTTTTGGCAGAGTTTGAGGAATATTAGTCTTAATTATTCCTTAAATGTTTGGTAGAATTAGCCACACAGCATTTGGTCTTAGGCTATTATATTGGAAGATATTTGGATACTCATTCAGTCTCCTTACTGATTAAAGGCATGTTCAGATTTGCCATTTCTTCATAATGTGGTCTTGGTACACTGTATTTCCCTACAAATGTGTCCAGTTCATCCAAGTTATCCAATATCCTGGCTCACAAATATTCACTGTATTCTCTTATAATTCTTTCATTTCAATAAAATCTCTTTTATTTATCTTAGTAATGCTCATTTTTCTTTTCTAGTAAATTCAGTTAATGACTTGTCAATTTTGATTTTTTTTAAAAAGTCAGTCAATATGGACCTAATAGATATCTACAGGACACTGCACCCCCAAAGAAAGGAATACACATTCTTTTCAAATGCACACGGATCACTCTCAAAAATCAACCACATATTAGGACAAAAGGCAAACATTACAACAGACACATCCGAAATCCAAAGGTTAATCAGAGATTACTATGAACACCTATATACAAACAAATACAACAACATGGATGAGATTCTTGGAAAGATATAACCACCCAAAACTAAACAAAGAAGAAGTAGAGAACTTAAACAAACCAGACACTAGCAGCGAAATTGAAGCAGTCATCAAAACTCTACCTAAAAACAAAAGCCCAGGACCAGATGGCTTCACAAACAAATTCTACCAAACATTCAGAGGTAATAACACATGCACTACTAAAGCTTTTCCAAAAAATTGAGAAAGAAGGAAAACTGCCAAACACATTCTATGAAGCAAACATCACTCTCATACCAAAACCAAATAAAGAGAGCACAAAGAAAGAAAACTATAGACCAATTTCACTAATGAACATGGACACAAAAATTTTAAATAAAATCTTGGCAAGTTGAATCCATAGATATATAAAAAGCATTATTCACCATGAACAAGTGGGATTTATCCCAGGGGTACAGGGATGGTTCAACATTTGAAAATCAATTAATATAATCCACCACACCAACAAGAAGAAAACCAAAAACCATATGGTCTTATCAACAGATGCAGAGAAAGCATTTGATAAAGTTCAACACCCATTTATGATAAAAGCTCTTGAAGATTTGGGGATAAAAGGAACATATCTCAACATAGTAAAAGCCATCTATGACAAACCTACAGCAAAACATCATCTTAAATGGGAAAAACTAAAATCACTCCAATTAAGATTTGGAACCAGGCACAGATGCCCACTCTCTCCACTGCTTTTCAAAATTGTACTGGAAGTTCTAGCAAGGGCAATAAGACAAGAGAAAGACATAAAAGGAGTACAAATAGGGAAACAAGAACTGAAGCTCTCATTATATGCAGACGGTAAGACTCTTTATGTAGAGAATCAAAAAAAAAAATCCACAGACAAACTTCTTAAAACAAGAAACTAGTTCAGTAACGTAGCCAGTTACAAAATCAACACACAGAAAACAGAAGCTTTCCTATAAACAAAAAGTCAAGCAGCAGAAGAAGAAATTTTAAAAAAACATTCCATTTACCATCACACCAAAAAAAAAAAAAAAAAAAAAAAAAAAAAAAAAAAAAAAAAAAAAAAAAAAAAAAAAAAAAAAAAAAAAAAACTCCTAGGGATAAACCTAACAAAAGAAGTGAAAAATCTTATAAAGAAAACTTCAAAGTGCTGTAAAAAGAGATAGAAGATGACATAAAGAAGTGGAAAGACATTCCCTGCTCATGGATTGGAAGAATTAACATCATCAAAATGGCCATCCTACCAAAAGCAATCTACAGATTCAATGCAATCCCTATAAAAATTCCAACATTCTTCAAAGAGCTAGAACAAAAATCACAGAAATTCATATGAAATAACAAAAGACCTTGATTATCAAAAAACCTCCTAACTAGAAAAAGAGAGAATGGAGGAATTACTATTCCAGATCTCAAACTATACTACAAAGCCGTAATAATTAAAACAGCTTGGTACTGGTATGAAAACAGACAATCAGACCAATGGAACAGAACTGAATCCCCTGAAATAAAGCCACACATATATAGTCAACTAATCTTTGACAAAGGAGTGAAAAACTTACATTGGAACAAGGACAGCCTCTTCAATAAATGGTGCTGGGAAAACTGGACCAAGCTACGCCAAAAAAAAATGAACCAAGATACCTCCCTCACACCAGGTACAAAACCAACACAAAATGGATAAAAGACTTGGACGTAAGACCTGAAGCCATAAAATACACAAAGGAAAACCTGGACAAAATCTTTCATGACTTACAATTCAGAAATCCATTTTTGGCCACATCTATAGATGGCAAAAAAATGAAGGAAAACATAAATAGCTGGAACTACATTAAACTAAAAAGCTTCTGTACAGCAAAAAAGACAAGAGACAAAACAAAAAGAATCCCAACCAAGTGGGAAAAAATTTCACCCTCCATACAAGTGATAAGGGTCTGATAACAAAGATACACAAAGAACTCATACAACAAAAACAAAGCAAAAACCAATTAAAAAATGGGGAGAAGATCTAAAAAGACACTTCTCCAAAGAGGAAGTCCAAATGGCCATCAGGTACATGACAAACTGTTCAACTTCATTAGCAGTAAGGGAAAGGCAAATCAAAACCACAATGAGATACCTTACACCAAAAAGAATGGCCCACATCCAAAAAACAGACAGCAAGCACTTGGAGAGAAAGGAACACTTGTACACTGCTGGTGGGAAAGTAAACTGATCCAGCCACTATGGAAAGCAGATGGAGGACCCTCAATGAAATGAAATGGAATGAAAATGGAACTACCATTTGACCCAGCAATTGCTTTGGAATCTACCCAAAGGAGAACTCAGTGTGGGTACAAAGGGACACCTGTGCTCGGATGTTTATTGCAGCACTATTTATAATTGCAAGGACCTGGAAATAACCCAAATGCCCCAAGACAGATGACTGCATGAAAAAGATGTGGTATATATACACAATGGAATATTACGCATCAATTAAAAATGAAATTTTTGGTGATTTTTTTGGTAACATGGATGTAACTAGAAGAAATCAAATTGGCAGAAACAAGTCAGAAGGAAAAAGACAGAAACCAAATGGTTTCACTAATATATGGACAACCAAATGAAAGTACATAAATGCGGGAGGGGACCAGGTGGAGTGGCCAGGGAGGGGAGGTAGTGGGTGACCCCCAGGGATCACAATGTGAAATATATATATAAATAAATTATTAGAAAAATAAAAATAAAAAAGTCATTGATATAATTTTCTCGTTTTGTCATTTTTTTTTTAAATCTCTGCTCCTATTTTTATTCTTTATTTTGCTATCTTTGGAAGTTTGTTCTTCTAATTCATTGAGCTATATAAGTTTAGGTTACTGATGTGGTATTTTCTTTTTTATCATAAACTTTCATTTATTACTGCTTTTGCTGCATTCCATAAGCTTTGACATGTTGTGTTTTCAATTTAATTTATCTTAAGATATTTTCCGATTTCTCTTTTGATTTCCTGTCCCGTTCATTGTTTAAGAATGTGCTATTTTCCACAGATTTGTGAGTTTTCCAGTCTTATTTCTACTGATGTGGTTTTTCTACATTTTTACTGGAAAAGATACTATGCGTGATTTCAATTTTCTTTTTTATATTTATTAAGACTTGTTCTATGGCCTATCATATGATTTATCCTGGAGACAAAGCTGTATGTTACTGCAGTTGGGTCAAGTATTCTGCATGTGCCTGTTTGGTCCAATTGATCATGTAGTTCAAGTGCTCTATTTCTTTGTTGATCTTTTGATCATTCTAGCTACTACTGTCAGGTACAAAAATAAAAGGATCTACTGAACCCAAAAATTCTTCTGAAAAGAAGCAAGAAGTGAGGACTATTTGACTGCAAACACATAGTATCATAAGAGAATAAGAAAGTATAACTTAGAAAGCTGAATCAAGAGCCTAGTAAGAGGAACCAAGAGACATTTTCAAGATTTGCGACTTCCAAGTTCTAAGACATGGGACATGCAATACCAACCTGATTTCAGAATTAACTATGAAGTTGTGAATCCTGTATGTGACCCATTATCCTCCTTTGTAGAAATGTCTATAGTGATTATTCATGTCCTATGCTCTTATCTTGATTGCATGGAAAACAGATAACTATTGGAAAAAACATTTCTCTGAAGAAGACAAAGACATTACCAATAAGCAAATGAAGAGATCAGTATATCATTAGCATTAGGGAAATGCAAATTAAAACCATAATAGCATTGTATGACCTTTAAAATTGCCAAAATCAAACACACTAACAAACCCAACAGATGAAGATGTGAAGAGTCTAAAACATATTTTAATGGGACTCTAAGATGGGACTGCCTCTGGGAAATAGTTTGATAAATCCCTAAAAAGTTTTTAAAAATTCACCATACAACCTACTCTAAGAAATTCACCCAAAATAAATAAAAACCATATGCCCAAAATAAAAATTTGCGTATGAATGTACATAGAGGTATTATACATAATAGCAAAAACTAACAAATATCCAAATTTCCATTAGCTGGTGAATAAACAAAAATGTTATGCACTGTTCAATGAAACACCACACAGGAATGAAGTATTGCTACTTGTAACATAAACTTCAAAACAGTAAACTAAGTGAACAAAGGAGCTGTATAAAACAATACAGTTTTAAGAAAAAGAAAGCCAAACAAAACTGAAAGCCAATAGGAGAGCAGAAACAAATGAAACAGAAATACTAAAATAGTACAAAAGATCAATGAAACCAAAAACTAGTTTTGAAAAAATAAACAAATTAGAAAAACGTATTCTACAATCATGAAGAAAAAAATGAGAAGACTCTAATAAAGAGTTCAGAAATGAAATAGAAGAAATTATTACAGATATCTCAGAAATACAGAGGATCATATGATTATCTCTATGCCAATAAATTGGGTAACCCAGAAGACATAAACAATTTTTTTAATTTTTAATTTATTTATATATAAATTTCACAACATTGTAATCCTAGGGGTTTACCTCCCCACCCTCCCTTTCCTCCCTTCCCCTTTTCCCTCCTGCTCAAAGTTGTGCACTTCAGTTTGGTGCTTAGCTTGTTTTGACTTTTCCTCAAGTCTTTTGTTTATTTTTTCACTATATCCCATATATTAGTGAAACCACTTGGTTTCTATCTTTTTCTTTATGACTTGTTTCTGCTAATATGATTTCTTCTAAGTACATCCATGTTGCTATAAATTCATCGAATTTGTCATTTTTAATTGATGAGTAATATTCCATTGTGTATATATACCACATTTTTTCATCCAGTCATCTGTTTGGGGGCATTTAGGTTGCTTCCATGACCTTGCAATTATAAATTGTGCGGCAGTAAACATCCGAGCACAGGTGTCCCTTTGTACCCACATTGAGGTCTCTTTTGGGTAAATTCCCAAGAGAGCAATTGCTGGGTCAAGTGGTAGTTCCATTTTCATTAACCTGAAGGTCCTCCACACAGCTTTCCATAGTGGTTGGACTAGTTTACATTCCCACCAGCAGTGTAGTAGTGTTCCTTTCTCTCCACATCCTCACCAGCAATTCTTGTTGTCCATTCTTTGGATGTGGGCCATTCTTACTGGTATAAGGTGGTATCTCATTGTGGTTTTGATTTGCATTTCCCTTATTACTAGCAACGTTGAGCAATTTTTCATGTGCCTGTTGGCCATTTGTATTTCCTCTTTGGAGAAGTGTCTTTTTCGTTCTCCCCATTTTTTGATTGGGTTTTTTGATTTGCTTTTGTTTAGTTGTGTGAGTTCCTTGTGGATCTTTGTTATTAATCCCTAGTCACTCATGTGGAGGGCAAAAATTTTTTCCTATTTGGTTGGGCATCTTTTAGTTTTTTCTGTTGTCTCTTTTGCTGTACAGAAGCTTTTAGTTTGATGTAGTCCCATCTGTTTATGTTTTCCTTCATTTTTTTTGCCTTCTGTAGATGTTTCTAGAAAGGGATTTCTGAACTGTAATTCATGGAGAGTTTTGCCCAAGTTTTCCTCTATGTATGCTATGGTTTCAGGTCTGACCTCTAAGTCTCTTATCCATTTTGAGTTGATTTTTGTACATGGAGTAAGGGAGTTTTCTTGGTTAATTTTTTTTGCATGTCTTAGTCCAATTTTCCCAGCACCATTTATTGAAGAGGCTATCTTTGTTCCAAGGTAAGTTTTTCACTCCTTTGTTGAAATTAGTTGACTATATACGTGTGGTTTTATTTCAGGGCACTTAATTCTGTTCCATTAGTCTGACTGTCTGTTTTTATACCAGTACCATGCTGTTTTAATTATTATGGCTTTGTAGTATAGTTTGAAGTTTGGAATTGTAATATCTCCATTCTCTTTTTTTCTGGTCAGGAGGATTTTTGATATACGAGGTCTTTTGTTATTCCATATGAATTTCAGTAATTTTTGTTCTATCTCTTTAAAAAATTTCACTGGAATTTTTATTGGGATTGCATTGAATCTGTAGATTGCCTTTGGTAGGATGGTCATTTTGATAATATTAATTCTTCCAATCCATGAACAGGGAATGTCTTTCCATTTCCTTATGTCTTCTATCTCTTTTAGGAGTATTCTAAAATTTTCTTTGTATAATTCTTTCACGTTTTTTGTTAGGTTTATTCCCAGGTATTTAATTTTTTTTGGTGCAATGGTAAATGGAATGGTTTTTCTGATTTCTTCTTCTATTTGACTTTTTGCATATAGGAAAGCCACTGACTTCTGTGTGTTGATTTTGTATCCAGCTACCGTACTGAACTGGTTTATTATTTCAAATAGTCTTTCTGTGGATTGTTTTGGGTTTTCTATAAGACATAAACAATTTTTTAGATGCATACAACCTTCCAAGACTGAATCAAAAAGAAATAGGAAACCTGAACAACCAATTACAAGAAGGAAATTGGAACAGTAATCAAAAGTCTCCCAAAACACAGAAGTCCAGAACCAGATGGCTTCACTAGTGAGTTCTACCAAACGTTCACAGAGGACTAATACCTATCCTTCTCAAACTCTTCCAAGAAAACCTAAGAAGGAAGAATGCTGCCAAAAACATTTTATGAGGCCAACAAAACCCTGATCTCAAAAGCAGACAAGGATATCAAAGAAAGAAAAGAAAAGAAAAGAAAGGAAAGGAAAGGAAAGGAAGGAAGGAAGGAAGGAAGGAAGGAAGGAAGGAAGGAAGGAAGAAAGAAAGAAAGAAAGAAAGAAAGAAAGAAAGAAAGAAAGAAAGAAAGAAAGAAAGAAAGAAAGAAAGAAAGAAAGAAAGAAAGAAAGGAAGGAAGGAAGGAAGGAAGGAAGGAAGAGAAAAGGGGAAAAAAACCTAGAGACCAATATCCTTGACACAAAAATCCTCAACAAAATCTTAGTAAACTGAATTCAGCAATACTTTAGAAGGATCATACATCATCACCAAGTGGGATTTGTTCCAAGGATGCAAAGACAGTTTAAAATACCAAGCCAATCAATGTAAAGACAACAAGAAGAAAGAGAAAATCATATGATGGTATCAATACATGCAAAAAAGGCATCTGACAAGATTCAGCATCAATTTATGACAAAAAGAAAACTATCAATAAAATGGGGGTAGAAGGAACATATCTTAACATGTAAAGACTATATATGACAAACTCAGCATTGACAACATATTCAGTGGTAAAAAACTGTTTTTCTAAGATCAAGTACAAGACAAGAATGTCTACTTACACAACACTATTCAACACAGTTTTGGAAGTTCAAACTAGAGCAATTAGGTAAAAGGAAGCTATAAAAGGAATCTGAATTGGAAAAGAATAAGTAAAATTATCACTATGCACACAATGAAATATTAACTCAGTTATTAAAAACAAAATGAACTCTTCTCATTTGATACCACTTAGATGGAGCTACGCAGGATTATGTTAAGTGAAATAAGTCAGAAAGAGAGACACATTTCAGATTATTTCATTCATATGTAGAATATAAAGAAACAAAACAAAGGAGCAGATCAAACTAAACCAAAATAAACCCTTGAATTCTGACTGTAGAACTGAGTTACCAGAAGGGGTGGAAGGGCTCAATGAATTGTACTAGAGGATTATGCGTGTTTTGGTAATATACATGAAAAGAGATGTGGTTCTATACTCCTAACTCGTATACAGTGCTGTGAACCAATGTTACCTTAATTAAAAAGTTTTAAGATTTTTTAAAATGACTATAGTTTATGATTCTACTCCTAAAACATTTCTAGAAAAAGCATAAAACTATAGGGACAGAAAGCAGATCATGGCTTATCTGGGAGTTAGAATTAGTTCCATATTATGAAAATACCAATTCTTCCCAAATTCTTCTATGGACTCAATGCATCCCAATTAAAATCTCAACAATGTGTAGGTACGTGTATTTGTAAAAACCGTCAAGATAATTCCTAGAGTTATAAGGAAATGCAAATAGACCAAGAAAAACCAAGGCAATTTTGATGAAAGCTGTAGTATCTAAAAATCAAGATTTCTTTTAAATCTAAAGTAATTAATGCAGTGTGGTGTTAACAAAGTAACAGAGTAACAGAAGAGGTCAGAGTCCAGAAACAACACAAATAAAATTCCTGGCTTATAAAAAGGTGTCAACAGGATATTTGGTGGAGGATGAGTGAAGCATGTACACATAGGAAGGAGTAAAAATGTAATCCCAAAATCATGTGGACATGTAAGTAACTAATGGATTAATAAATAATAATGGTGCCAATCATGATGTATAGGAGATGACACCTACCTCACTTCATACCTAAAAGTCAGTTCTACATGTACCATTTACCTAGATGAGTAAATAAGAAAGATTATGGGAGATAACTAAAGCAAGTTATCTCCATGACCTTGGGATAGGAAAGGTGAGAAATCTCAGACACACACACAATCAGAAATTACAAGCAAATAAAAAAATACTGCACAACAGAGGCCATCAGTAAAAACAGAAGAGATTTACAATAAATATATAATGAATCATGCTAAATGAATAAAGGCTGACAAAACAGTCCAGGAACTTCACAAGAGAAGCTGTCTAAATGTCCACCAGCAAGACAGAGGTGTTCAGTATCATTAGTCATGAGGGGAGAGGAAATTAAAGCTACACCTCCACCACACTTGGATTGCTAAAATGAAAGAAACCGGCAAATCAAATATTAGTAAAACAGAGTCACAAAGTTTTAAATCCTACTGGCAGAAGTATAAACAGCTACAAGCACTTTGGGGTGCACATACGCACAGCACAAGACATACAGGAATCTTCACAGACCCACTGGTGATATCCCCCACCGGAAGCCCACACACCAAGGAAAGGAATGGATATATAAATATGATAGAGCCACATGACAATAAAATAAAAACAATGATCCATTGCTAAATGCAATATCATAGATAAGTCTCAGAACACAATGTTGAGCAAAAGATGGGGAAAAAATGGACATAAACTATAAATCAAAACCAATTAAAACTAATCTCTGGTGGTATGATGCAGAATGGTGGCTGCCTTTTGGCGGAAGCAATAAATGACAGGGAAGAAGCCAGAGAGAGAATCCTGGAGAATAGGTAATATTATCCATTTTGAAAAGGAAGGTAGTTATATAAATGCATTCATTTTGTAAAAGATCACCAAATTTTGCACTTAAGGTTATTTGGCTTTGTCTATGTATGTTCTACACTGCTGGTAAAAATTTAACAGAAATGAAAATGACAGCTACACTTATTAACAAGAATGAATCTGAAACATATTAAAGAAACAAGCTTCAAAATAATATATACAGTCTGATTCCACTTTTAGAGTAAAAAAAGTAAGGAATAAAAAAATATAGGACAGTTTTCTCACTGGAGAAAGGAAGGTAAGGGAATATGGAGGGACATCCAAAGAATTCCTGGGAGTATTATAATATGCTGGTTCTATTATAAAATGTAGACTGAAATGAAAGCTTAGGGATGTTTACTTTATAAGTGTTCTTTATACTTTATACAAATTATACTTGTGCATTGTCATATACTTTTTATATATATATATGCTAATGTTCCATAGACGTAAAATATTTTAAGAGTTACAGAACTAATGTATTATAAATGATCAGAAAACTAAAATGAGAATTTTAAATTTCATGTCTTTATATTCACCTAAGCAACAGGTCACATTGTTATACACCATCTGCAAAACAGTCTTCTTAAGGTAATGCTAAGTACCAGTGACACACAAATGGTAACAGTTAATAATGCAGCAAAGTACTGACACTGAAAATAAGAAGATGAAAATAATTTCCACTGATCTAAAACACATTTTAATTTTTCAGGAGGAACTTTAGTAGCAACAAAAAAACACACTAAATGAAAAAGTGCAATGCCGGACTAAACTAAAAAATCATGAGAGATACATAAACATTTTAGGACTTCCTACTTCTTCGCAGTATTTTAAAATAACAATTTGCTTTTTAAAAGTTATAAATAAGTCATCTTTAAAAGCCACACATTAAAATCAATAAGTTAGTATGTCCCTGTTTCAATAATATAACACTTAGGGAATATTCCAAGTCTCTTTAAGTTTTGCAATATACTTGTGGACTTACTGACATCCTTTTCTGTTTATTAAAAGGATGATCAAAACTTATCAACATAATGACATTGAAAAAAAAAGTTATTAAAAAAATCCCTGTTCAATAAAAAATGTGACTAAAGAAGCAGTGATTAAACTTGTCAAGAATGTGACTCACTGGGAAAAAAATAAAAAGCTTAAAAGAAACACACCATTCTTTCCCAAACTCTTCTATCTCAGTTACAGGAAGTTACCCCTTACCCTTTCCTTGCTAAATACTTACGAACAACATTGAATTAGCACACTAACATGGAAAATAATGAGTAGCTAAGTAGTTTCATAAGCAAATGAGATGTTATAATTTCTCATTCCTATGAAATAACTTTTATTCCTCATTTATCCAAGTTTCCAGGTTAAAAGTCCTCCTAGCAGCAACAAGGCACAAAAAAAAAAAAAAAGTTCAAATCATATTAATCCAGACTACATATTCTATTCAAATAAATGCTAAGATTAATTTTATTAAATACAAGAAAAATGATTTCCTTTTCCTCTCTTTCAAAGGAGATGTTAGGGAGAGAGCCTATGAAACCTGAGACCCACCAAGAGCAGACTAGCCTGTGGGGAATCACCAGAGAGCTCATGCCCATCAACTGCAAAGTAGCACAGAATGAGTCTCCCCAGTAACAGAGACAGTTAATACACTCCAATACCCCATACACCCTAGAGACAGGCCCTATCACAAACCCAAAGCCACCCTGCTGTGGGACAGTAGCATTCCCTTCAGCTAGTCAGGTTTTTAGACAAGATGCAGGTCTGGTACGCCAACTCCAATGCACCAGCCACTCATCAAAATGGCTCCTTAAATACATTAAAACTTAAAACTCAGTTCTCCGGTCAAACTGCCACATTTCAAGCACTCAATTGCCACATAGGATGACTGGTTACTATACGGGGCAGTACAGTTTTGGAACATTTCTACTGGACAATGCTGCTGTATACTCTCTCTACCCAAATCATGGTGTTAAAGTAAAATGAACACTTGTTATGAATGATATTTAAGGATGTTCTGCTATGCGCAATCTGAACCATATTTATGTATGACAATAGACATAAAAATCCCTTAGAAAGGAAAGATATTGTCTGGTTCCCCCACAAATTCATTCAACTTTCAGGAGCAGGCGTTTCCTTAGAGTAATATTAATGTTACTGTATATAAAAATGGAGTTTGACAAGGCAAAAACATAAAAAGATTCTATTATTCTTTTTGGGTATAGGGACTAAAAAAAACCAATCAATGTTTTTAAAATGAAAAATTTTTTCAGACATCAAGACACACGCTCAAGTACATTTTCATTATACTTGATCACCATCTGCTGGACATGTTCCTAAACTGCATGAGCCAGAGAAACTGGCTGTATCAGAAGACACTTTTAAGGGACATACACAGTTCCAGCTTCCTACCACAACACGTTCCTAGAAAACCACATCAGAAAGAGGATCATTGTAAAGCAAATAATATTTTCCATAAGGGCGGGACTATAATTAGATACTTCATTCCAAACTAAAATCTGGCATCAAATAATCCACGGAAAGATCTCACTAAAGCAAGATGAAAAAATTAGTCTTCTATAGTCATTTGAAATAGGATAATTATTCTCCAAGTCCTTTCTTATAAGAAAGGTATGAACCTATAGGTTCATACCTATAGGTATGAACACATTACTTAGAGGATACAGCATAAATGAGATAAAACTTAAGCTAACCTAAATCTAATATTGCAAAAGTAGTATACAATAAATAAAAACTCACTTTATTACTATCATCTCTACTGCTAGAGTTTTTAAATATTCTGACAGTAGATTTTTATAAAATGGCATCTGAAGAAATCTAAAGTCTTCCTTTTTTCATCAATAAAGTCCTCTAAGACAAGGAGAGTTGATGTTTCTTCCACTGCAAAGCAGTGTTTCAATCTTGGAATCAACTCAACATTACTTCTTTCAACCCTCCCTAAATTCACAAAACTTAAAACTTCAAATAAAAATAGTAACTGGTATTAAACATTCTTCCTCATCTTTTCCAGACCCTAACTATCCTTCATTGATAAGCTATCAGACCACTTCATGAAATCATAAAAGCAATTATAAGCTATTAAAAAGCAACTCCAAAACATTTTTCACAGAACTGCAACAAGAATACAACCAACTGTCTTTGTGCTCTGTCTCTGGATAGTTCACAAAAAGAATACACAGAGATGGCAAGAACTGAAGTCAAAATATTACTTAGGCAACTTCTAAAAATGATGTGGCAAAATGCAAAATGAAGAGTCAGTCACATTGTGTTCCTTCAATTCTGATGAGAAGGAACTTGCTAAGTTAATGAAATAAAGATTCTCAAAGTTTCTCTCAAAATACTACTAACATTCTTTATTTCAAGCGTTTGCAGGATTCATACCTATGATCAGAACCTTTCTGCACAGACTTTGTCTAGGAAATAAAATGATGAAGACAAGTAGATTTTAAGATCACATCATTAGATAAGGTGAAAGACCCATCAAGCACATCCCTATATGAACTACTAAAAGGACAATCAATGTAACAACACAATTGTGACACCAAGAGCCAGCATTTCACAGGTACCCCATCAAAGGTTCTATATCTCCCTTAACAAATGGTGGAACTGGGGTTCAGAAAAATTAAGAACCTTGCCTAAAGACACATGGTTGCCAAGTGTTAGAGGTGAGATTTTAATAAAAGCCAAGTGCTTTATTTCAGCTAATTTAGAAATAACCAAGAACAAAAGCAAAAATACCCCAGAATTGCTAATGCAACTCAAATGAGAGTGGGGAGGGGAATGCATAGAAGAGAGGATTCCTTATTTCTGCATAAAGGACTCCTGCCTGTGTGGGATACTAGCAAGAATCTGAGGTCTGAAAGCACAAAGACCTGGATGCTAACACTGGGCCCATCCCTGGAAGTCATGGACCTTATTGCAGCCAGTTGTGACCTCATCCATCAATATAAAGGACAACCCTGGCAACCTGAGAATTGCAGCGAGGATGAAGTCAGGTAACTCTTTAAGAGCTGCAGGACAGTACCTCACATAGAGCAGGTGAACCGGAGATGGAGTGACTTGCCTCACTTGGTTTCTGTTTTAACGAACATGTGGAATCCACATATGAAGTGTTTAGAGGGAAAGTTTTAGTCTTGCTTAAATGTGTATTTGTTATACACAATTAACGTTATCAATTTGCATCACTAATACTAGCAATGTGTATGCCCATACATTTTAACAAGATGGTTGGTATTTGCGAGGACAATTTGACAATATCTACCCAAAAAAAAGTATCATTACTGAAAATAATACAGACATACACAAAACAATATTCTTAACTTTTTTAACTCCAGATCAGTCCCACTCCCTAAAGGTAAAGGTTTTTACATATGGCACGCAAATAGTCCAGGAACATGTACACATTTCTATCTATATATCCTCTTGAAAATACACACACCCCACACATATCAGGAAATTTACTGTACTTTAAGTACTTCTTTTGATCTTTATATATGTTAGTAGTCTTTCCATACTAGTCCATGTAGAATTCAGTCACCACTGCACAAGTTGAACTTGTAATTAGCCCCACCAACCGTTCATTAACTTTTGTTAATGTAGCTAGCTAGTAAAGCAGCAATTACTTTTCTAGAAATCAACAATAGTATAAAACACATATAAGTACACACTACACAGCATGTAGATATTTTAAATAGTCCCCTCTTTATAGCAGTAAAGAAAATGAAAGCAGCAAAGACAGAAGAAATAACAATTTAATTAACTACTATTTAATGATGTACAATTACAAAGATAATACCTACTATAAGACATACATTTTAGACACAGTTGAGGACAGAAGATCAAGTTTCAGAACAGTACAAACAACAAATAAAACAAAAAAGTCTAGCCTTTTAATTACATAAATGTGGTCATTGGTCTATTGTAGCCTGATATATGGCAAATTGTTGATGATAGCACCCATAAGGAAAGTAGAAGACTTTGGCCTTTTGCTATATTTCTACATTGAAGTTCTTACAACAAACAAGCATGGCATATAGATTGCATAATTGTCTGAATGAGAATTATAAGCTGTACTAGTCATCTACTGCTGCAGAACAAATCACAACAAACTTGACAGTGTTAAATACATATATATATGTATTTATATATATTTATATATATTTATTTATTATTTATATATATATACTAAATTTAGTAGCTTTCTTTGATCAGGAGTGCAGGCACAGCAGAGCTGGTTTGACCTAAACAATCTTGTAGCTTCTTGTGGTGAGGAGTGCAGGCACAGCCGAGTTGGTTTGACCAGGGCCTGGGCTCTCATCTGAAGGCTCAAATGGGGAAGAATCCACTTCCCCATTTGCTTGACTGTCTGCAGCATTCAGTTCTTTGTGGGTTTAAGACTCACAGCAACCTGCTTTTTCAAGTCACTAAGAAAAAGATATCAAGAGCCTAGATCAAATCTACTAACAGGACAAGCATATATTGTAATGTATCATAGGAGCGAGATCCCATCATCGTTGCCACATTCTAATAGCCAGAAGAGAGTCACAAATCCTGCCCACACTTTAGGGGAGGAAGAGATTCTGTAGGGCTGTGAAGACCAAGAGGAGGAGAAGGAGTCCACATGAATATGGACCACAAAGATAGTCAAGGTCACCACCAGATCTCAATGAAGTACCTGGAGGATGTTCAGAAAGTACTACAAACGGATAGTGCACATGGTTGGTAGAACTAAATGAAATTAACCCAACTATCCGGGGGTGAGCTCTAAGCCTATGGTCTCCTTGGTAACAGTGCGTCAAGTCACTCTGCAAACTCATATATAATTAAAATAATTCATTTTTTAAAAAGTAGGTACCTGACCTAAAAATACAATAATTGAGCTCTGATAAAATAGCAAAGGATTTAGACAGTGATGTCCCTAAAAGAAAACTTGGTTACAAAAAAAAAAAACATAGCCTTAAACCAAGAACTATGAAAAAAGACAAGTAAAGAAAAAAACCAGGATAGAACAGACTAGCTTTGAGTGGAAGCTGTCTCCAGTGAAATGCTAAGTTTACTAGTCTATAAGGTATATTTGGTGGAAAAAGGAAGTATGGTAATATCCCTGATAGAATATAACCGCATAATACTTCTAAGATGTTTTGAACGCAGCCCCACACCATATCCGACAGGGAGAATAAAGGTAGAGGAAAGGTGCCATCTCCACTGAATAGGGCGTCCTAACAAAGGGGCTTCAAAAAGACTCTGCATCTTTAATAATAGGAAAAGGCTAGAACACAAACAGCATAATCTAAAATGCCATTAGAAATACTTCACATACAAAAAGGTCTAAGTAAAGCAAGATTTTATAAAGTGATCAAAAAAGAAACACTAAGGGGAAAAATCTTTTAAGATTAAAGAGGTTTTTCAAAGGACAAGTTGAAGTGGTTGTAAAATTTATGAGGCAGCATTAAACTTCAGTTCTAAGTAACAATAAATTATTCACTATAAAAACATACATGTGTCAAATATTATAAGCCTCTTAAACTTTTTAAAAACAACTTCTTGCAGAACTGATTCGATGTATTAGGTCAACACGAGCAGATGCTAACTTTGTCATTAGCACAGTGTGACCCTCATAGGCCAGGTTCAGAAACGGAGGACTCTTCACCACCACAGCTGACCTCACATCACACCTTCTATCTTTGGCCTGAAACTCCACTTTACTGCCTTTACCCAAGGTGAATGCTTGTCTGATTTTCCAAATAGCTTCATGGATGTAAAATTACAAACAGCCATTAACTAATGTTATTAATGTGCAGATTAAAATTCTAAATCCAATTAAAAATTTAAATAGGTCAAAGTAAATTGAGAGACAGAAGATACCCTGAAAATTTTTGTTTTTGCTGTCTTATTCATTCTTAGCCTTAGTGATAGTCTAACACTGGTCTGGCAGACACTGAGAGAATCTTTTCCAGCACCTTCTTCAGTCAAAGGCCGCAGACTCCTTGTGTGTCAAGGGCACCTCTGTGGGCTCTAATCAGGCTTCTCTGAACTTCTACAATGCATCCCTCAAATTTTCTAAAATTTTTAACTCTTGCAAGGTCAGGCTCTCTGCCACATATACCTGTCTCAAAGGGTTTGTAGTGCCTGCCAATGCATTCCTTCACTCACACATGCTCTCACCGAACATACAAAGAGTTCCTCACAAATTCACGTCCTGGGCCAGGCACTGGAAATACAGCGCAAACAAAAACATAGTCCCTGCTGAGGAAGCAAGGAACCAGCACAGAAGGCAAATAGGGAACCTTCACACACATGATGACTGCAACAAAGAGCACTGTGGTAGGAGCACAGGGTCACCTAAACAGACCCAGTGCCTGACAAGGTTTTTTGTTTTTTTTCTTTTTGTTTGAAACTGTGAGGTCTGAAGGATGAATAGGACCCTTTGGTCCTATTCTACCTGATTTTCCCATTAATTACTTGCTATAAAACTGATAATACCTCATACTTCAGGAATTTGCATTTAAATCCATTCTGTTATAGGTAAGGCACAAAAAAACTATTTGTTAAAACTGTGAAAATCAAACAAAAAAATAAAAAAATGAAAAAACACACACACAAAAAAAAAAAACAAAAACCATGGACACACCTAAAAGAAATCACATTAGCAGAAACAAGTTAAAAAGATAAAGACAGACACCAAATGGTTACAACT
>PVHY01012083.1:0-45706 GCA_004024945.1 Uropsilus gracilis
CACCTCTCCCTTCCCTTCCCTACTCCCTCTATCCCCCTCCTCCCCTTCCTCTCCTCTTCCCTCTCCCCTTCCCCCCTCCTCCCTTCCCCTAGCCACCATGGCTGGCAGGGGCCCTGGCAGGGTTGGTAGCAGGCTGGTGCTCACTTGAGAGGGTGGCAGCAGTTTGTGGGCTGTCTCCGATATTGACTAGCTGTCCCCACCTCCTTGGTTGTCATCCAGGGTGGAAAACACGAAGGAGCCAATTATTATTCACTGTGACTTCACACACTGCGCGCAGCACAGACACACGCCCGCAACACTGCTCTTTCAGCTTTTAAGTTTCTTCCACATTGCTCATTCCATAACTTGCCACAAACCCCCAGTGGGTCCTTCCAATTAGTCTAGTTTCTGCGCATCGGCAGCCTCACGGCTTCGCTGGCTGACAGACCCCCTCGGAATTGAAGGGGTCCTCACCACCTAAGCCCTGCAGGCTGCCTGCCTGCAGGAAAGGTAAAGGCACCTCCTCTCACCTGTGCAGAAACACTTTTCCTTCCCCTGTCTCACCTCGCCCTCCATCAACCTCCACCAGCTAGAAAGAACAGCCCACCCATGCCATCCACAGTCAATCATCACCCGTTTAACAGATGAGAAGACTAAGGTTCTATGATGAGAAGCAACTGGCTCCAAGTCAGATGGTTGAGTGGGAATAAGAATCGTGCTTTGAACATATCTCTGAAGACACAATGGGGTCTGGGCTGTAGTGGTTCTGCTGGCAGGGGCTCCTGCTTGCCTCAGCTCTGACTGAGGGTGGTGGCATCCAGAGTCTCAGAACTTGCCCCCCAGACTGTGTTACATATGAGAAAGCAGGCTTGGGCTTGTCTCCTGGCATCTGTACACTACCTGAAAGGGTTCTCGACTCTTTTCCATGCCCAAGATTGGAATTTACTAGCATCATGTTCCCAGCAAGACCCTCCGATCACACTGGGTCTGAGAGAGCTGCTGAAAATAAAGGTGACTTCCAGGGTTCGTCCCTTGACTCCCTACTCCCCAAGGCCACAAGTGAATACTCTCATCTTCAAGACATTTCCAGTCTGATGCCTGTTGCCCTACCCCACGCTGTGGCATCTTTCGCCTGGGCTGGGTCCCAGTACCCCTGGTCTCTTCCCTCCAGCCTCACCAGGCCAGGTGTGTGTCCCATGCAGAGCCAGGACTATGTGCAAAATCAGAGGTGGAGGCACCACACAGTGGTGACTGAGGCTCCCAGCGCTGGATTTGGGTCTCTGCTCCACCACTTAGTCGTTGAGCAAATTCCTTCCTGGGACTCAGTTTCCTTGTTAATTGGGAGCAACATTATGATTTTTCTAATTAGGGTGATTATGAGAATTAAATGGGTTAATATGGCCTTAGAATAATGTCAGGTACTTAGAGCACGCTAATTTTTGCAATCTCCCTTTCGAAAGCCTCGGGGCTGCTGCTCGACTCCCATCACTACAGAAATTGCTCCCGATGATTGCTGCTTACGCCCCCCTTCCCACCGCCCTTCTTAGCTCCAGCTCACATCTCAACACTGAAACCCTCATAACTGAATCTGCCCTCTCCGCACTGCCTAACGTCCCCTAGCAGAGCCGTCCCACCTACCTGGGTCTTACACGGCGGCTCCCCCACTTGCTAATATCAGAGTTTTATTCCCTCAAGCTCAGTGTGTGGGGCCCATAGACTGCATACCTCACACCTGGGATCCTGAAACCCAGGTCCTAACCCCTTACCCAGGTGAGGGGGCTGGGGGACTGCCAAGGCCTAACCCTGTACTCGCTCTCACCTGTGGCCCTACTTTCCATGTCCTCCTCTAAGCACCCAGAACCAGGGAGAAATGCCTTTGTTGGTTCCCAGGGTGTTACATTTTTAACAAACTCTCTAGGTGGTCTACAAGCCCACATGTCTGGGAGTCACTGACCTACACGCCCTTGTCACAGGAGGTGAGATGAGCCCTAGCAGCTGAGTCCCATCTTCTCCATCCTTATCTTGCCATGTGCCTATAAATTGTTACCCAAGTTCTCTTTTCTCTGTCACTCCCCTAGGAAAGGTCTGTCCTCCCTCCAGGTACAGCTCTCTGGACATCTCTTCTGAGCAGCCTCCCTGATTCCACAAAACTGAGCTGGCCAGGCTGGTCTCTGTATTTCGCAGCAATGTGCTGACCCTGATGGAGTAGCCCTACTTCCTCCCTGGTCTCGGGGACCTGGAGCTACCTGAGCAGGTTGGGCTGCTTCAGAAGAGATGGGAGAGTGAGGAGACGGCCAGGGAAAGAGCCTGAATGGCCACTATACATACGCACACCCACTAAGGCATCCACCCTCCTCTCAAACCTGCTTGGTGAGTGTTGTCACTCAGAATTTACAGGTGAGGGGATTGCAGCTGGAAAAAACATAAAGTAGAGACTGAAGTACTAACAGATGACAGTCATCCCGCTACCACAGTGCCACCTCTCCACAGAGACACTGTGAAGACACACTCAGCCACTGGCGGCCCCTGTGCCTATGGCACATCCATGACACTGAGCCAAACAGGCCTGCCCCTCAGCATCACCAGCAGATGTGTGGGACACATTCACTAGTCAGACCAATGGTCTCCCTTTGCACCTGCACAGAAAGGACACCTGCTCGTGGAGAAAGAGGAGCCACTTACACTTTTGGTGGGAATGTAGGCTGGTCCAGTCTCTATGGAAAGTAGTAGGAAGGTTTCACAAAAGATCAAAAAAGGATCTGCCATGAACCCAGCAAACCCTTCCTAGATCTCTACCAGAAGTGTGCAAAGACACAGATCTGAAGGGACACGTGCCCTCCTGTGTTGGCTACAGCACTGTTTACAATGCCAGGCTACGGAAACAACCTCAGTGCCCAGATAAGGTTGAGTGGATCAGGAGAGGTGGTGTATGCATAGGAAGGAATACCCCTCAGCTGTTAGAAAAGTTAGACTCTTGCCATTTGCAGCAACCTGGATAGTGTTGGAGATTTCTGCTAAGCAAAATAAGTCAGAATGAGGAGGACAAATACCAGAAGATGTCACTTCTATGAAACTACAGAGAAACCTAACAAGGGTCACCTAGAACTGAACTAAGAACTAACCTTAGAAAGCTGACTAGAGAGCTGAAGCTAGCGAGGGGGGGAGCAAAATGGGGGGACGATAAGGTGAGGAGGGAGCACAGTGGACTCTGGCAAGGGCAATGGGTATCTTGTTGTGGGTGTGGTGTAACAACATGCCTGGGGTGTTGTTAAGCAATGTTAACACCATTAAAAATGTAACAATGTAAACCAAGGTAACCTCCATTTAAAAAAAGAAAGAAATGACCCTAGTCCCAGGCACCCATCCAAACTCTATATGATCTCCCTCTTTATTATGGAGAGCCAAGGTTTGGCCAGGGAAGAGGAGGGCAGAGTGGGGAGGCGAAAAGAATTTGATGTTAGGTTTCATTCACTGGGCTGCTAATCTAATCCATGACAATTTACCCTTCTAGATGTATGGCTTTCCAAAAATTAGAAATATTCCTTTTTTCCATAAGGCTGTTGGAGAGGAGATAATTACCCCAATACAATCTGTGCTTATTCTCATAGTTGTGTGTGTGTGTTTTTTTAACACGACAACATTTCCTACATGTGTTCAGTGAAGCTGAAAATGCTATTTTGATAATGGGCCCACAGAACGTTTAACAGGCCTGGATGACAATGTGAGACTTTCTGAAGGAAAGAGAAGGCAATGAAAAGCTATTATAGGAGTCATTAATGGGAACTGAGAGGTCTGCCAGAGACATCGCTGCAATTCTCAGTTTTGCCGTTTTCTTAATAAGGCTCTTTGGGGATCAGACCTGAAGTGTGAGCTCACCAAAACCTGGAGCCCTCGGCTCTGTCCTTACTCACCCAGCCCTTCCATTTCTCAAGATCGAACCTTCCTTTCTCAACCTTCCCATCCCATTTAATAACGATGGACTAATTACCCAGCAGCGGCCAGTTTTCCTACAACATGCTGGCTGTGAGAGAAAATTAATCTTTGTCCCTGCATGTCACAGGCCTGAGGGAAGCAGGCAAGAAAGAAGGGTCATCCAGAGGGATGGGTTCGATGAGGGGGTAGCACAGTGCACTGTGGGAAAGAAGAGTGGAGAGCTATGCAAGCTCCTGGTCACAAATGAAGAGGATTTTCCCAATGTAAAAACTGAGCCTCATTATCTGGCTTCAGTCCCCCACCAGAGCTCTCATAAACCAACTGCTGCAGCCAGAAGTGTGGATGCTGTCGTTTGGCCACATGTCTATGCTTGGACATGGCAGTGTGATCAACAGCTGGGAAACTCATTGGCTGACTGTGGAGCAGAGGTGGCTCCCAAGGGTCCATTGAGGGCTTACTACCAAAAGCAGGGGAGACAGATGTTGAGCCAGACAAGGAGGAAGAAATACTGAAATAGTAGCTGTCCACCAGGCAGGTAGCCACTTATACCCCCACAGTAAGTCTTGCCATCTTCCTTGTTCTGTTGATATTGGAATCCACATCTCCTGGAACTTGTCCTTAAAGGGAATCCCTATCATATCCTTATCCTCATGAAGTTTCAGTTTTCTAAACCAAAGGTGCTGGTTCGGGGGGATTAAAAGAAACTCACATTTCTAAGCTTCATGGACTTCTTTGTTCTTCCAGGGGAGGAAAAGTGAAAATCATCTTGTCATTCTCTCTGGTTTCCTAGAATAACTTAAAAGCAAAGCAAGCAAGACATTAGTGAGGGTTTCTAGAAACATTTCACAACTTTAATAATCCACAAGGGAAGTATTACTCTAGAAAAGGGTATAAAGTTCTAGAAGTCCCTGATAAAGAAATTTTTTTCTAAGAAATGATTGAGGAATCAAGTAAACTTGCAGAGAATAAATCATGCTAAGAGCTAGAACAGAATCCTATCAGAAAGGAACCAGCATAAATGAACTCAGTTTGGAAGAATGGATAAAAAGTTGATTTTCCATGTGATGTTTGGAGATATTCAAAGTATTCTCAAACACATGACTTCATTAAGTGCTCCAATAATGCCAGAAAAATTGGAATGGTATCTTTTTCAGTCTCAAAACATAAAGCAAATTCCAATCGAATCATGGGAGAAGGTAATGAGGCCCATTAACCATAGAGATCCACAATGCCTATTGTATTAGAAAGACTATAATGAGGTGGAAATGATAGAGCATAAAAACAGTTGAAGTCAGAATTCCTCTAAGGGAGGTAACTTATATGGAAAAAGCCTTGAGAAGCACCTTATCAGCCAAGAGAACCCGAAGGTGAGATGGCTACTCTGTATGAGACAAGGGGAAAATGTATAGACTTTGCTCACAAAACTGAGGCAGGAGAAGAGGGACTGAAAAAAAAAGTAGGTCAGTGGGTCCAGCTATACTTGGAGAGGATATGTACTTGGAGAGTGGGAATGCTCTTATTCCTTTAAATTTCTTTGTGGTTTGGGAATGGAAACCCTTCCTTCATTTAGAGTTTGGTCAAGGTGCAGTTTCTGTAGTGGTTCTTTAGTCCTGCAAGTCAGTTGGCTTTATTTGGTGAAAAGAAGAGAAGAGTTCACTTGACAATGAAACAACTCAATTTAGAACAAAGATTGCTTGTGAAAGAACTATGAGTCAAAGATTATAACAGATCAGAAAGATCTCAAGCAAGGCCAAATATATGGGTTTTGAAAACACCTTAGCTCAAAACTCAATGAATTAGTGTTCAAGGTATTTTTCACTGTAATATAAATCAGAGTAACTTTCATTTTTTCCCCTCCAGATATCAGGTATCTTAGCATCATTAGCTTCATTCATTTAACCAGGTCCTTCCAAACATCTGCTCTATTCAGAGAGACAATCCTACCTTATGTTATTCTGTTGTCCATATCACTGGACTTTCTACAGCAACATTTGTCCAAAAAATGTACTGTATTACTCTGACCATTTAGTATGTGTCTTAGCTCTGTAAAACTAGAGCAAACCAGGAAGATGGCAAAGTCACAGAGGAAACAAGGAGATTTGAAGGCAAGGCCAACAAGCAAGACACTGAACTCATAGGGTAGGAACGAGACAGCCCAGCCCCAGGTACTCCATGAGGGCAGGAATTTTGTCCTGTCCATTCCTCTGCCCAGCACCCACAAGGTTGACTGATAGCATGCAATGGCAGTCAATACATGGCTAAGTAAATGAATGAGTGAACTCATCAGACTCTATAAATTAAACATTATCACTCATCAAGATAAAGACACTGAGGTGGATTAGAAATTCTCCAAGTCACAGCAGATAAGGAACCCACTGGAACTGACTGCAAAGTGCACGTCATTTCAGCTGCACACACTCTGCTCTCTTCCTATTTAAAGAGCCCAGCTTCCCGTTGCCCATACCCCCCAACTTGCTGTTTTTAGTGATCTAAGCTTCAGCCCATTGCAACACTAAAGGAGTGGCCCTCCACCCTTAGAAGGCTGTAGAGTCCCATAGAGAGCAGCACAAACTGCTGGTTTCTGCGTTCCACTCCCAGAAACACTGATTTTGTCTGTCAGGGTGAGAGCTGGAAATCTCCAGGTTTAACCTGGGTTCATGACAACCTGGCATGAAACAGCAATTTTCAGTGAAGCCACACACCTGAAGCTCTTTGACTAATGTGTCCCCTGGCACCTGAGGTTCTTTCTATGGGGTGGGGGTGGGGAACAGGCCAGGGGGCACCCTGGTCCTCTTTATTTCCTCACTGTCCACATGTTCAGAAAGCTGAAAGTGCCTGGGAAATCATATTCCACTAGGAATCTTGAGACTTTTGTGTGGAGCTGTGTGAAAATCTAACTCCCTTCCCGTAAGTCTAGACACACTGAAGCTGAACCTGCACATGGACTGGTGCAAGCCTCAGCTGGACACCAGGACCTGGCACGAGTCCCCAGTTTCTCCTCTCCAACCTCCCTTTGCTCATGGAGCCTCACTTTAGAGTCTGACCTAAGAGAGCTCCCTGCCTTCCAACCTCCTTTGCTTCTGCCTTGTCTACTCCCTTTCTCTGGGGTTTGTTCTGACCACAAATGGAATATAAACAACTCAGCCCCAAATGGACAAAATTTAAATCTTTCAAGTGGGTTTTCCCTCACTCTGAAGACCATGCAGACTTTGAGTTGACAGTCTATGAAACCGGAGAGAGAAATAAAGAGTGGACAGAGCTGTGTCTCTTCCAGGAAGGCAGAAATCCTAATCCTCAGCCCTAGAGTTGAAAGGTCCAGATGGGAGTAAATGATCAGCACTGACTGATGCAGGGACATCAACCTCCTTCTGTCTGGATGCCTGAAGTGAGACCCGTCTGTGCAGGTCCAGCAGTTTAGCCCCTATGTCTTCCTAGGGCCAGTAAACTGTACAGGGCCTGATGATACTCAAAAGTTAATCTCTCACTATTGTCTTAGCTTTCATAAGAGAATAGAGAGAAGAAAAGAAAATGTATTTCTTCATAGGGAACTGCGTGACTGAATGACACATCTCCCTGTTGTGAAATCTCAGCTTCTGTCATAAAAGAGCTAGAAGAAAAGGGAAGAAAGGGACAAGGTGGCCTGAAGAGGAAGCAGGAGCTATGTATTTGCATTTCTATAGAAACAGCCTTGGGCAGACATGGCCTTGATCCTCTGTGGTCAGAGGGACATGAAGTCAGGTGCTGAGCAGCTGGTCCGAAGCTGCTGCAGCAGCAGTTTGCAGAGGGTAGGGTGGTTCAAGAGAACAGACTCCAAAAGTCTTCCAAGCTTCTGTTCGCAGGAACCAGGAACTCATGGGTTTCTCTCTCTATAAGTCCAGCGAGTCTTGTGACAACCTCTTCCAATGCACACTTGCACACAGGCTCCCCTCTTCCTAGTCTTCCACCTTCTAAAAGGACTAGCCCAGAGAATAGGGGGTGTGCAGACATCAGAGAGAAAAGATGAGTCTACTATACAGAAACCAAGACCAGAAGAGAAAGAAGAAAGTGTCATTTGTACCAAGCAGACCAGGTAGAGTTGATTTCAGCAATGCAAGGATGGTTGCGTATCGGCAACACCAATTGTGCAGATCAGACTGAAGAGGAAGGAAGAAACCATAAGATCACTTTGAGAACCACAAAAGGAAAAAATAACAGTTAATGAGAGTCGATGTCTAATTAGGGGAAACAAACTGAAAGTAAAAATAAAGGGAAATTGCTGTGCGCCAAATAGCACATAACAGGAAATGTTGACTATGAAAACCATGCTAGAGATTTACAACTAAATCATATCTAATGAAAAATATCAGAATCATTCTCTTGACGCAAAACAGGAGAGGAAATATACAGGCAGCATTATAGCTTAGCATTGACCTAGGACCTAGGTCCTACTCTCCATACTAAGATAAGGAAAACAAGAGGGTAAGCATTCATAAAAAATAGGGGAAATTAGCATTATTTGTGATAAAGTCATCTGTAAGGAAAACCTAAGAGATAATCAAAGCATTGATACTTAAGAAAAGAGAGATTTGAGTTAATATGCGTATGTGCTGATGCTTACGTAGCAAGAGGTATCATTTCAATCAGTCCTCATTACGAACTAATAATGTGGATGTAACTTATTATAAATGATACCACTCAGCCCAGAGAGACTTAGTATCTGAGCCAAGGTCACATAGCATCTTAACTGCTAGAATGTGAACCCTGGGATCACTCCCTCCCAAGTCATATTCTTTGTGTGCTAGCCCCACGCATTATTTTTTAATATAAACATCACTAAGTTAAAAATAGGTAATAATTTTTAAAGCCATTGTATAACGAGTACCTTTTGTGTACCATACATTGAACTATGAATGAGTGAGCCCTGTAACCCAAAGGCTAGGGTTCGCAGGGTCAGTGTACTTTTCCACAATAAGTAAACTTTTAATGCTATCAAATTGCTCGCTTTCCTGAACCATTATCAGCTATGTGTTATCCATGAACAGAGAAGTATAGCACTTAGAATCCGAATAGCTCGAAAAATGAAAAAAACAAAATTTATAGAAGTTTCACCTGATCTCCCTAAAAGTTTTTCAAGCCAAATAATAAGTGAATAAAATAAAGGAGACAGAGAAAAACAGAAAGCTTTGCCCAGTAGGCCATAATTGGAAGTAAGACGCTCACCCAGATCTGCCGAACTTCCACTGTCCTTCCACAAATTAGATGTCATGTTTCTGGTCACTTATCACAGAGACCAGGCTACCTAGACCTCAGGACCCCTGTCATTCCCAGAGCAACAGAGCTCTTGGCCTAGTGAGGATAGAAGCTCCTTTCCTCACCCAAACACGATTGCCCAACACTCGGCCATTCAAGGCAACGCCTCTGGCAGCGCATCAGTTGCTTTACCCTTGATAAGACATACTGTTTTGTTCCCACTGCACAGCTGAGAAAACAAACTGAGACTAAGTGACAAGTCGAGATTTTTCCAAAGCCACGCACTCCTCAAGCAGCAAAGCCAAGATATAATGAGCTCTTGATAGCCACGCCCCCACTCCCACATTTGCTCTGCCCGGTCCTGTGCGCAAGGCCAAATGCTCAGACAGCACCTCCATCACCTGCACCTTGCTGACCCCTAAGGCTCAGTGCCAGAGGTTTCAAGCCTCATGGTCTGGAAGAACCCCCCAAGCTAAGCATTGCAAAGGCACCAGGTGACTATATGTTCCTCAGCTGCGAGCCCCTCACACCTGCAGCATTCAGCTCTGGGGCCAGGACTGAATTAGGAGGACCCATAAGCAAGCATGGAGTGAGTTAAGTCTACCTTACCTCTCTGGGAATAATAGCGTTTTGGGTTCCCTGCCCACGCAAACCCAGAGCGTGCATGCATTTTGGAGACAAGAGAGAGAATGAACTATTCACTGTGTAATGATGAGTATCCTAGAAATGGACTGGGGACACAGCATGTTCCACCCAACCCCCAGCCCCACCAAGTAAATGGCAGGCTACTTTTCTTACTCAGCTGTGAGGGCCAGCTAGAAAAACCCATCCAAAAGCCGATGCAAGAAACACTGAGGAAAGGGAGGAAATCATTCTCGCCAGGACTGGGATGAGCGGCTGGCCTGTGTCAAATATACCTTATTTATTTTTCAAGTTCCACTGATAAATGACCTGACCTGCTCTCTCCCACTGAAGATTCCTGACAGGAACTGCCGCACACCACATCCTTCCTGTCATCCACCTCCTGGGTGAAGCAGAGATTTCTCCTCGAAGTAAAGCCAGCCTTGCCATCTCAGCTGCCAGGTTGGCATCAGAATAGTGGAATCTTGTAAGCTGCAGCCCTCCCGGAGAACGGCCACCACACGGCGTATCTTTGCCAGGCCTGCTGTTTCCAGCAAAACAAGTTCATGTGAGTTTCTCCACCTCCCCTGGCATGTCAGGGAGCAGGAAGAACATGCCCCCTGCCAGAGTCCTCTACCTGATTGATTTCCCTTCTCTGGGGAATTTCAACTCAATGAACCCAGTGGGCTTTGAGGAAGACAAGGAATATTATGCAAAAAGGAAGGGTAAATGAAAACAGGATGCATGTTGGTGCCAGAAAATAGTCTCTGGATGCTAGTTCATTGAAACAACCTTGTGAGTACATACCACATCCTCAGAACAAGTCTACACTGGCAAAGACTACTTGTTGAACTATTTCTAGCTCTTGATTATTTCCAATTCTGCACAAATGATCTGTCTAGAGCCAGAAAGGAAGGCAAGACTCCTAGGAACTCAGTGACTATGCTTTGGAATGCATTCTCCCTTTTCTTCCCACCTCCCCCCAAGAGAAAAAGCATGTCAAAGACATACACATGCATGGTCTTTGTGTGATAAAGAAGCTGATACCTGCAGCCCTCCATAACAATTACTACTTCCCAAGTTGGCTTTGCATGATTAATGATCTATATCAGGATGGGGGAGAGACTCAAAGAGACTGTTTTTATAGTAACAGAGTATTCCATTCACTCATTTATTCACATAGCCATAGAGGCAACAAATATCTATTATACATCCACAGTGAGCAAGATCAAAGTCCATTCAGCATGATGAGGATCTGACCAGGCATGCAGAACTGTTGTTGGACTGCAGAAGCAGGCATCTACTCTGGCCTAGCTGTGGGGGATCTGGGATGGCTTCTCTAAGGGGTTAACATCTAGCTGAAATCTGAAAGGTGAGGAAGAACACAAGACTAGCATCAGAGACACTGAAGAAGTACAGGGAATAGCAGTAACTTCATTTTTTTGAAGTTTTGAAAAAAAACTTCATTTTTTTCTCCAATTTGCTAACTTTACAAAGGAGTGCTTTTATCATATGAAGACCATTAAAACTGGAATGGTAGAAATGAAATATATGTTTAGAAGGACCAGTTGGTTGCAGGATAGACAACTGAGGGAAGGGTTATCTCAAATCTAGAAATTGGTATGAAGACTTTGCAAAACTTGAGACAAGGTGACAGAGAGCCAACTATGTGGTGTCCTTGGAATGGAGGGAATAGGCTGAATTATAATATCTTTAGGATATATATATATTTTTTAATTTTGAGCATATATAATTCTTTCTATTTCAGGTGGTGTGGTAGGTTGAAGAATGCCTCTTCCAAAGATGTCCACATTCTGATGCTCAGAATCTGTTATCTCACATGGCAAAAAGAGACTTAGAAGATGAAGTTAAGGATCTTGAGATGGGGAGATAATGCTAGATTACCCAGGTTGGCTCAATATAGTCACACGCAACCTTTGAGGACTAAGGGGGAGCCAGGAAAATCAACTAAATAAACTTGAAGAAGCTTTTCTGCAGGACTGAAATGGATGAAGGGGCCACAAGCCAAAGAAAGCAGATGGTTTCTAAAAGTCTGAAAAGGCAAGTAAACTAACTCTCCTGCAGAGCTTCCAGAAGGGATGCAACCCCACCAACATATTTTGGTCTTCTAATGTTCACAGCTATAAAATAATAAATTCTATTGTTTTAAGTCACTGCATTTATTTGTTACAGCACAGTGGGAAACATACAGAAAAAGAAAGTTTTTCCCTGAAAGGTATTTAATAATTATGTGTTTAGTTAATAAATTAATGAGGCTTGAAGCCATACAGAAGATCCTCTAAAGTAATACAGCTTATAAATTCCTCATATTCACACTTAAAATTTAAAACTATCCTTAACTGAAAATGGTAGTCCACTCAGATGTGAGGTGAAATGACAGAAAAAGGGAAAGTTAACTTTTCATCATATTAGTAATTATTAATTAGGGTGTTAAGAATGTGTGCATATCACTTAAAAGTTGGTGATCCTTGTTTTCCAGTCTGAAGGGTTAAGACAGCTGCATAGATGAAAATGGAAGAAAATGTGATTGGTAACCTAATAGTCATATAGGCAGTGGGTATTATAACAACTCAATTTATTTGCTGGAGTGCTCAATTAAGTAGATGTAGTACCTACCCAGTCAAGCTGTCCTATGCCCACTCCTCTTCTCCATCAAATATTCCAGTTCTAAGACTATTTAATATTTATACTACCCTCTCTCTTCTTCATCCCAGGAAATTTTATATCTACTCCATCCCAAACAAAATACTCAGCTATTCATCTTCATGCAATGACCTCATAGACAGGATAATCCAAAATGTGAAACCCTAGCATTCAATGCCCATCCAACAGGACAGAATGACTCAGAAAATTTTGTTTAAACTTCACAAACCTCAGTTTTTCCATTGGTGAAATAGGCACCATGATATAAGAATTTGTTTGATTTTGAATGCATATGTGTCAAGCAGTTAGCATAGTATACCAAATAAATGCTAAGTTCAAGTTCATGTTTCTTTGATCTTTATCTCCTTTTCCATAGAATCTAAAGCTGTCGTCTGGGACCCAGCTCACTTCCAACTTTCTACAATATGTGCCAACTTTGATGCCTCTCACTTTTCTCTCAGTTTTTATTTTCTTACTTTTCCAACTTTTATTAAGAAATAATTAGTGTACATCACCACATAAATTTAAAGCACACAGCATGGTGGTTTGATGTAGATATGTGAAATGATTTACATCACAATTTCAGCTAATATTCATCTTCCCTTATAAATACAGTAAAAGAAAAGAACCTTCTCTTTTATTTAAGTGATCAAACTATTACTAAGTAAGCAAGCAAGAAAGTGATTACCTAAGCATGTACTACAAGATAAACATGTAAAAACCCCAGTTACCACATTACATGTGCTGCAAAATAAACATGAAAAACCCAGTTACCCTGCCACAATGTCCAAAACTGTCCTTTAGTCTATGGTCACCTCACCACCTGCCCAATCAATCTGAATTCCGAAAGCATGTGTTCCAAACACAGGGCATTCCTCTTTTCCTCCTTTGGTGTCTGTTCCAACTTCCTCCAAACATTTGGTCCAAGATGTGATGGTCTTCATTTTTTTCAGTGTCCTCTCAACTTTAGGCAGTAGAAAAACTCCAAGATACAGACACCAACATAAAGTCCATTTTCTCAGGTCTTGCTCACTTTCCCAAAGCATCTGAGTCAAACTAGATAAATTAAGCTCCAACACAAAGTTCAAATCTCCAAACTCTTTAGACTCCTTCAGCATACATCATCAGCTTATGCAGGCTAAAACTATGAGTTCACCAGTCCAGGCCAAAGGCCACAGGCCCCAGACTGCCTAGGCCATGGAAAATCAGAGCAGTTTACCCACTTCAACCCAGAACAGACTTCCCAGATCACCAGAATTGCTACAGCTCTCTTCCTTGGCTCCACCCTTTCTTCTTTATCCCATTTGCCCACATTCATCCCTATCATTTATCTACTTTGTTTACTCTCTGTTCCTTCCCATTGAATGCAAGTTCTATCCATGCCTGTCTCATTCACACTCCTAACATAATGTCTGACAACATGCTTGATTTGATGAATGAATGAATGAATGAATGAATGAATGAATGAATGAATGAATGAATGAATGAATGTGTATGAACCTCACTATCTAAAGGTAGCTGAAAGATTCCTGTGAAGTTCATGGATTGTTAAGCATACTCTTCTCAGAGTGGAAGTGAGAGCCATGTAAAGGGGTAAGAGAGAATAAATGGGATAGGAGAGATTTATCTGTGTTTTGTTCCTTGCTTGACAGGTGAATGATTGGCTTCCAATGTGAAAGCATTTCTTCACCTGGTGATGAACTCAGCCACAGGCAGCTTGCAAACTTGGTGAGAGGAAATTTCCATACCACTCACCTGCGTGGGTTCCGTGGTATGGGGGCCCTGTGTGGAGTGGGCACCAAGCCAAAGTCATATGTGTTGTAATCTGTTAGCATTGCCAAGTTGTGAACACTGCAAACAGGTTCAGACATTGAAAGGATCTGCAATGGAGGCATGAGGCCTGTCACCAGGGCCAAGCTGCCTGTCATGCTGGCATAGGTAGACTATAGCTGCCATGCTGGAGAAGGAGGGTGATGGGAAGTCCAAAGTCACAGGACTCTCATAGACTCTGCTTTCCTCTTTGGCTAGAGAAGAGTTCTGCAACACTGTGCCACTGGAGATCATCTTGAGCATTTAAGATCTTTTGACTGGGACTTGTAGACTCATCATTCCATCTTGAGTAGGTTGTTTAACATCACTGATCTCATTCAGTCTCACTATCCCTGGTTACCTGTGATAATAACGCCTTCATTACTGTGGGGATAAAATAAGAAAATATTGACATGATGTTTAGTACTGAATAAATGTCACTTCTTGCTCTTCCTAATATTATAGTACTCTTCTCTATATTTAAGCATTGGTTATGTCAACTTTATGTATCATCATATGCTGTTTTCCATCTACCCATCATTCTTCCACCCATCACTCATCCATTCATTCATCCATCCATCATCCCTCCACCTACCATATTTGGGGTGAAAAATAATTTAAGTGGTTCCTATCTCCAAGAAGCCGGTAGTCAATGGAGAGATGGTTCAGTAAATAGACAATTATAAAACAAAGTAAGGGGATGTAAAGTGAGTTTATGCTCATTGTTTCATAGAACTAATATGGTATTCCTAAAATTCCTCTTTTCAGCAATAAATTAAAAAGAAAAAAAATTCTCCCCATTATAATCTTAACACACTCACACTTAATGTTTAGCCACCTCTCACCCTCCTCCCTACTCTACACATATACACACCAGAGAGTTTCCTGCATTTGATTTCATCTTCTAGACTTGCAGTTCTTGTCTGGGGCAATTTAGACCCCAAGGAGACATTGAATAATATTCTGAAGACACTTTTGTTTGTTATAACATTGGATGGGAGTGTTACTGGCATCTCGTGAGATAGCCTACAATGTGCCCCATTTTACCATCCACAACAAGAAGTCTCCTAAACCAAAATGTCAATGTGCTAAGTGATGAAATCTTGCCCTGAACCTAGAGACATAGATAGATAGAAAGATAGAGAGAGATAGATCGATAGACATATATGTAAACATGTATACATATGTGTGTAAATATATATATATATGTGTGTGTGTGTGTGTGTGTGTGTGTGTGTGTTTATTTACAACCATCCATGGCAGGGCTGGATCCAAGGCTCATGTAATATAACCAGCTTTCTAAACTCTGCTCACTAATGTCCAGTATCTGTCATTTTCTGGATATCTCCATCTTTCAACAGTTTTGACGAAGATTTACAGGACAACCACTCATGAAGCTAACACTTTAGCATTCATTCTCTCATTTAAGGAATATTGCAAAATCCTGTCTTACTAATGAGGAAGCTGAACTCAGAGAAGTCAAGTCATTTTCCAAGGTTACACAGCTGAAAAGTGCAGGTTCAGAGTTTAAGATGTTTGACTAAAACATGCTCAGCTGTTTTCTTCTGGCCAACAGCCCTTTGTCCTCTCTTGAGCACATTTTTCTTAGTTTTCTCTGACTTGCTGCACATCCAAACACAAAAGAATCCTGTTGCTAATTCAGCTTCCTTATCTTAAGATACAGAAGGTGCCAGGTTAAGAGGCAAAAATGTTTGCTGCTGCCACTACAGGAACTTCTTTCAGTGTGTCATTATCCTATTTTATTTGTACATTTAAAAATATTTTGATATTTTTCATTTGCACAATATACAAGTTACCATTGGTTTACATCATTGTTGGTAATCTGGAAATATAGGGAACATTTCCAGATCTCCTCTCCTACCAGGGCATGTTACTTTGGAATGAACCTTCTACAACCTCTTAAATTCCTGAGCACACAAGGACAAGCACACTTTTCTGGGCAGAGGGCACTAGGAGCATCCCTGACCCCAGAACCTTCCTTCCAGAGCTATCCCCTTGGTCTTACGAGAAATCAGCATATCCAAATCATTGCAAAGCATTGCAAGAGTGTGTCACAGGAAGCCATCACTGCTCCCAGACTCATGAGTAAAATCTTTAACTCTTTCCTGTCTGCTGCATACAAGTTGCACAAGCACATACTAAGTGTATGGTTAATCTTTGAAATGAATCTTGAAAATAAGGAAACACACAATAAATGAACAAAACATATGTACAAATACCCTAAAAGTATGTCATTTTATGGTGCTTATGTTTAAAAGGCTTTTGTTTTGTTCAGTTCAACCATTCACCCAACACTTGATTACTAAGCTGCCAGGAAGACAGGAGCCCTGCTGGATTGCTACAGAGAAAAGGAGGTGTCTAAGCAGACAGTACCCTGTTCTCACAGAGCATACAGTCCGGAAGCATATCCTTTCTTAATGCTGTGCAACAAGAGATCTGAGATAGCAGCACAGGGTCTCTGAAGGTCTGTATCACATGTCACTGAGTCTGGATAGGCTGGGCAGAGAAATGTCATGTATGGAAGGTCTTGAGGACACAGCCTAGCAGAAGCTTCTCCAATGTGAGTGTGCCCCAGAGTTGCCAGTGGTGGCACCTGAGAGCACAAACAGCAGCCCCTTTGCTAAGGAGCAGAGTTGGGCTGGCTTTCCAGTTTGCCAGGACTGGTAGCTTTGAATGATGGTCTTCAATTTTTTCGCTTCCTTATTTCCCAAAAGAGTTGGAAAAATTTGGTTCCTCCTTGCAAAGGATAGTGTTTCTGGAATCTTGTGAAGACTGACATATTTTTCAACAAATCTTGTGAAATATAGTCTAAAAAAATCATAGTAATTGCATAACCACCTTCATCCATTAACAAAATGAACAAGTTCTTGTGTAACAATTAGAATCTATATTTTTCTTCTCCATGAACTACTAGTTTCATTTCACTTCCCCTACAGAATTTTAAGCCCATGTAATTACACTTTGATATTTGAAAATCTTGTATTGATTGTATTTATCCACTATAAAATATGTATATAAACTGATTTATAAATTTGCTTGTAATCTTATATGTGTATGAATCTAGGTATTTGAAAGAATTTTAATGTAGATAAACATTTTAATTATTACCAAATCATGAAGGGATATATAATAAATTTAGGTAATTTTTTATTAAGCAGAAATATTATAATTGTATTGGATATGTAATTTTCAATGTAATGTGATGAATACATAAGACTATTTTTGTTTCAAGGATGATTATGACTAGTTGCATGAAAGAAATAGCATCAGTATTAATTTTATCCCTTATTTTGTTTTTATAAGATGTTAAATGCTGAGAAAATGTTCACAGAAACAAATACTTAGAAATGGAAGCTTCTTTCCTGACCATTGTTATTCAAATTATTATTACAACTTATCCACATAGTGAACTAGCATTAAAAAGTTTTTTTTAATATTTTGAGTTATCCTTTTGTTTGAGGTCCTGGAAGCTTTACATGCTAAGAGAATGTATCATGAGATCCTCGGTGAGTAAAAAGTATGTTTATTCTGATTTCAAGGGAAATAGAAGGATAGGAAATAAAAATAAGAAATTAAAGGATTAATTCAGTGATACCAATATTAGAAAAGAGCTTATATGGAAATTGATGATCTCAAATTTCTTGATGTAGTTTTTGGAAGATAGTTTATAACCCTTAAGAGGTATATAGATTTCCATTTGAAAGTATATATACTGACTTTGAAGTTCAGATAACACTCCACTCAACCCCAGAGTCTGATAAAAGTTTGACTTCATCCCAACACACTGACCTACCCCATGGGTAAGAATGGCTTACATACCCTTTCTCTTCTTCAAGCTGAAGGGTTCCTTCCAGATTTCTCAGACCATCTATCAGTGAGGGTAGAATCCACTCTTGTGGATTACTACCAGGTAGGGAACCAGCAGGGAGGAATGAAAAGAATAACACACCTGAAGCTTGAGACAAAGGACAACTTAACTTTAAAAGTGATATCTGACTTGATATAAAAGAGAAATAGAATTCAACTGAACCATTAAAAGAAGTAAGGTAGACTTCATTTCAGATAGACTGAATGAATTGTAAAAAGAATTGAAGAATTGAAGAAAGAAAGGGCAGGAGAGTCATACACTAGAAAAAAAGAGGGTACATTTTATTATGTTTTATTCTCAGTGCAGTGGAAATCACTGAATTCTTTTGAAGGATGAAAAGACATGATGAGATGTTCACTGTACTACGGGTGCTCTGGGAACTGTTGTGGTCAAACCACCCACCCTCTTATCAAGAGACTAAGCACAAATCCAGAGAAGTGTTGGACTGGCCAGATCAGAGCAGAATAGAGAACTGTCACCTTCTCCATTCTAGACAAGGGGCCCTTATTTATTCAACCTAAGATCATTGATTTAAATTAAAGGTTTGTTTTTTAAATTAAAGGGGTTTCTTTGCAACCCCTTTACATCACACACCTGCACCAATGTTTCCTCTATCCGTATTGTTGTGTCACTTTTCCCCAGCTTGGTCCACAAACATTTGGCTTTATAGTTACAAAGTACTTCATAGTTACACCTGAGTCCCAAGGAAATTCCAGGTCTAGAGATGCCAGGTGAGCTTGACATTCCTTGTCCTTCACTCTGGCCACAAACTGGTAGCCAGCAGATCTTTTCTAGATGGAGTACCAAAGATTAGTGTCTCTTCTTTTACTGATGGCCCATGGTAGCAGACCTCTTTTGACCAATTTTCCTAGCTGCAAAGCATTTACAATTGAAAAGGAATATTCTACACATTTTATAAATCACATACACATAAACTAAGTCCACCCTTAATGCTGTGAATACACTCCTGGAAATGGCAACTTTAAGTGAAAGGAAGTATGGCAATACCAGGTCCTTGAATGATGTCATTTTGTTAATATTGGAAGAAATTTTTTCCATCAACGTTATAATAAAACATCTTTGAAAAAATGATGCCATTTGAGGACGTTCTATATCTATCTACATATGTACATATAGATACCTATACACCCATGAATACATTCATATTCACCATATGTGAATTGAATTTATATTTCCCTGCTCTGTAAGAGATAGACAAAACTGCCTAGCCCCCTCCTGCACAGTCAGTGAAAGTCCAGAACTCTGCATAAACCCACAACTTCCCAAGAGACCTCTGGGTTCCACTTGCACTGAACACTTCAGCTTGTGCACCTTATCCTTTAATTCTGCATCAACGTTGTCACACAACTCTTTTAAATTACCATCTGGTTAAACACTAAATTAAGAGTAAGAGTGTATAAAATTCCTTGGTAATCACGTTGGGATTTACATCACAGCAATCAAGCAGGTCAAAGTTGAGTTTAAATTGGTCAAACTCCAAAATTTTACTAGAATTCTAAAACTTGAACAGCAGGTTCCTACCTTATCACTTGGCATATTTCTTGTCTTGAACTGTTTCTTTCCTTCTCTCCCTTCTGAAATCAAAGTATTGATTTCTCGCCCCACCTTTTTTGGGGGATGGCATTGATGCCTGATGACTTAAACATTTGGGTTTCATGTTCTTCCCAAGAGACTTCTAGAGATGCCCCCTTCTTACCTAAACAGAGTGCTTTTTCAAACTATTAATGTAATAAAGACTTTTACTCTACTCCATTTGATACTATTACATCACTTGATATGGTATGTATGATATGTATTATAATCTAACATAACATATTTGGGAGTTAGTTATAATACATCCATAATGAAAATTTTCAAATTACAAGTAAATATGCTCTCTACATTAATAAAAATAATGGTGAAATGTGCACTTGACTACTAAAAGCGCCTTTTGGATAGAGTGATATTCCAAGTTAAATTGTGTTAACATTTTATAAGCTAGGATAAAAAAAAACAGATTCATGGAATGCAGATAAGTATTAAGTGACAAAAAAATATATAGTGGAGATAAGTCTGGGGACCCTGCGCTGCTGAGAGGGGGGAACAGTATTTGCTTTCTTTCCTGTACAACTACCTAGAGTTCTTATTATGTCACATGAGGGTATGTGTGTGTGTTTCTGTATCTTTGTGTGATTTCAATTAATTCACTGTTTTTAAATTACCACTGTTCCACATTATAGTCAGCATTATGACAATATAGGATTTCCTTCTTCAGGTGAGTTGCTAGCTCTCCCATCACTTAAGCACTCTCCCATAGTCCTTTACCAAAGTCCATTGTATGCTTCCCAACTCTTCTCCCACCCCCACTCCCACCTCCTTCTGAAAGCTGCAAATTGATGGTCAGCTTTCAAGGATTGGTTTTAATGTTTGTCTTTGATACTTGTAATTTTTCATTGTTCCACCTATAAGTGAAACCATTCAATATTTTTCCTCTCTGCCTTATTTCTTTAGCATAATTCCTTACAACTCCACCATGTTCCTACAGATGATACATGTTTAACTTTTTTGATTGCTGAATAGTTTTGTGTATAAATACCAAATCCTCTGGATTGACTCATTTGTTTTGAGGCAGGTTGTTATCTTGGCTATTGTAAAGTGTGCTGCAATAAATGTAGGAGTACAGGTTTGCTTTTGAATTAGTGTTTTTATATTTTGGGTGATTCCTAGGAGTGGAATTGTTGGATCATATGGCAGGTGCTTTTTCAGTCTTTTGAGAAAATACCACACTGCTTTCCACAGGGCCTGGAAAAGTCCACATCCCCACCAACTGTTAAGAGGACTCTTTTTCCCCCCACCCCACAAGAGAGTTATAAATATCGATGATATCATAGCATACAGTTACTCAGACCACATCTACCCAGAGTATCTTGCAGGCTCATATTCTGCAGAGCACTTTCCAGAAAACAATTCAAATGGTCTCCAGTTCCTAGTGCCCTTGGTTTAGATCTCATTTCAGTTAAATGATTCACCTAATTCTGTTAGTAAATCCTCCTTGGCAAGAACAACCTTTGTTTCCTCGTTTATCTTTAGGTCATCCTCTCTGGCCACCTCTATGCAAAGTGTATTGTGCAAGTTCCAGTGATTTAGATTGATGACCTCCATGTATTAAAAGCCTATTTAAAACATGAAGTAGACCTAGCGAACAATTTTTTAAAGAAAATTGAACTGAATTGAATCGAATCGAATGGCATAACTGGAGCTTCTTATGATCAGGAACCAAATCTTGTTCAATTTTGCAGCCAGTTTAAGGAAAGCACTTATGAACAGTTGCTAAATGGATGAACAGTAACTAGAACACAGTAGATGCTCCATTAACTGCAATTTCTTTCACTGTTTTGTTTTTTCTTTTTTTAATTATATAAATAATTTATTTATATATATATATTTCACATCATTATAATCCCCGGGGGGATCACTCCAGCTCTCCTCCCTGACCACTCCAGCTGGTCCCCACCCCCCAATTTGTTTTTTCTAAGACAGAAAAAAGATATCGATATTGTATGTTCAGTGACCCTCATGTTTATCCAGGTGCTTAGGTATCTGGTAGCCAGGTTGGACAACATTCAATATCACCACATCTCTCTGATATCTAAGAAATTGCACTGATCTTTGACCTATTTACACTGAGTTCGAATTCTAGATAAATGATTCAGGATAATTCTTCTCCATTTTATTTCCCACAAGTTCTTGGCCAATTAGGACAAGAAACCAGAGAACTGAACTGAGGAAGTAAAAAATGTAACTTGAACATCAAAAAGAAACCACTCTAGTTTCTCAATGCATTAGCTTTCCTTGAATTACAGTAAACAGAGGAGGGCAGGCACCTCTTGAAAAGTGCTGTGGGTGCACATTTGCTCTTTGGAGTCCTCCGTACCAAGAAAGTCATGCAATACATTTCCTAGAAAAGTCAATACAAACAGCAGCAGGAAAGGGGTCCTCCCATCCACTGCCATGTGCCTGCCAGCAAGTCTTCAGCCAAACATTAGTGTTGTCTCTGATGGTCTGCTTATAGTTTGTTCTTGGAAGAAAAATGTCTAGTAGGGAATATCTACCTTGGCTGCTGGGTGCCTGGTCTTAGAACAGAAACTGGATCACTATCACTTCCCCATCTTGGTGTTCAGGGAGGTCAGCATTCTTCCCAACTAGTTCTGAGCCACGTCCTCTTGTGATACTCCCACATCTTTGGCCAACTTTTCATAGCCAGGTTCATGGGAAGTTATAGGAAGGTTCCCTGAGAACCGCAGGCCTCCTTATTACCAAAGAAGACCGCTGGGAACTGCACTTCAGCTCCATTGTCCTGCTCTGACTTCCCCCTCTCACTCCATAGAGAAACAATACACAAGAACACAAACTTGGTCAAAAAGACCTTGGTTAGATTCATTTCTAGCATTTTCCCAGAGATCCTAGAATGTTCTAGATACAGAGATCAGCAATAAATTTAGGAAGATAAATAAGAGAAATCTCTGTTCTTGAAATATTTCCAATCTCAGTGGGAGAGAAAGGGGCATGGGAAAATATTTCATGATGTACTATGATACAACTTCTAAGTGACATATCAATCTGAATTGCCTTTACCTTGGTACCCCGGAGAGCTAAACAAACATGGAAATATTGTAAGTGTGTTTGAAGTATAAGTGTGCATTTTAGTTAGAATTGGCTATTTTATTCCACAAAAATTCTCCAAATCTAGATGGATAAACACAGCAAATATTTATTTTCTGCTTCTACAAATTCCAATTTAGATGTTCCTAACAAAGCAACAACTGCACAGCTCATTTTTGAAAGTGACACAGGACCCCAGGCTGTGTCATTTAATTGGTTCTATAGGTCTCAGCATCCTCTTAGATTTTCAATGGATCTACTCCATTTTCACAATGAAAGCAGAAACAACATAAGGACTCTCAAGAGATTTTAAAAAATAATCAAAATTTGTCTTACATCAGGGTTAAGCTGTAGTCTATTAAATGTTCAATGGCAGTATGTCTAAAAAGATAAAACTATATATATATATATATCTCAAAATTTTTTAAAATGCTAACCATGATCTCAGTCTTCAACAAGTTGTAATCTATTATCCAGAAGAGGGTTTTGCCTAGATATTGAGGGCTGCTGATAGATCAGGGTGATGGCTGCTGGAGTTTGGGGGCCTTGGTGAGTTTTAAGATAATAAAATGACTGCTTTGATTGATTCTTTGTTTGGCAGATTATTCTGCAGTTTATGATGCTGTTTGATAGCATTTTGCCCAAAGTGGAACTTCCTTCAAAACTGGAATCAATCTTCTGAAACCTGCTGATGCCTCATCAACTAAGTCTAGGCAATTTTTCAATATCTTATCATCATTCCATAATGCTCACAGCAACTTTACCAGGAGTTCTCATCTCAAGAAGCCACTTTCTTTGTTCATTCACAAGAACTTGGGTTTGTATCATGATTCAGTCACTCTTTCCAACTCTGTGTCTAATTCTAGTCTCTTGTTATTTCTACCACATTGAAGTCTTGAATCCTTCCAAGTCATCCATGAGGATTGGAATCAATTTCTTTCAAACATTTGTTAATATTGACATTTTGACCTCCTTCCATGTGTCATGAATATTCTCTTTGGCATCTAGAATGATAAATCCTTTCCAGAAAGTTTCAATGTATTTTTCTCAGATTCAGCAGAGGAATTTCTAACCTACAGCAGCTATAGCTTTACAAAATGTATTTCTTAAATACATGCATTTCAAGTCACATTTGAAAGCTGAAATTACTTCTTTATCCATTGTTTGCAGAATGGATGTTAGCAGGCATGAAAATAACACTAATCTCATATATCTCCATCAGCACTCTTGCTGATCAGGTGCATTGTCAATGAGTAGTAATATTTGAAAGGGAGAGAGGGAAAGAGGAAGGGGGAGGGAGCAAAAAGGAAGAAAGATAAGAAAGAAAAGAGGGAGAAAAGGAAAAATAAGTGTACATTACAATGAAATGTAACTTCATAACATAACACTTTCATACTTTGGAAAATAATTATATTTATTGACAATTTTTTCTTTTTTATTTATATATAAATTTCACAACATTGTAATCCCAGGGGTTTACCCCCTCCCCTCCATTCCTCCCCTTTCCCTCGTGCTCAAAGTTGTGTACTTCAGTTTGGTGCTTAGCTTGTTTTGACTTTTCCTCTAGTCTTTTGTTTATTTTTTTCACTATATCCCATATATTAGTGAAGGTGAGTACAAACTCAAAGAAACTGCCCTTAGTTTATCCCTCACATTAATAGGAATTCCTTCACCTAAGAATTCTTTGCAAATTAGCCAATGGGGTCTCTCTGTCACTCACCATCAAGCAGCCTTTGTCATTGGCCATCTATTTATTGCATGCCTATCAGTCTAGCCCTGGGAATAAGAGAGAAACACTGACATAGTCCCCTCCTCATGGAACTTAGGTGCAGAAGAGTGTTTTTTGGAAGCTGGCTCAGCATCTCAGGCTCTGACTTCCTAGTCTCAGTGAATACAGGCAGGTGCATTTTCTGTATTTTTAGCAGCTCTCCAGGTAATGCAGATGTGCAATGTAGTCTAGAACATCTGTGCCAGTAGAACTCTGGGAAAGGAGATAATGTCCCAGGAAAGGCATGGCAAGTATATATGACTTGCCCAAGTCAGGACTTCAGGTCAAGAGGAGGCAATGATCCAGGCTGGTGGAGCTACAGGGTCATTTTGGACAGCCTAACTATGAGCCTAACCTGAATCAAGAGCAGGTAGTGATATGAATGGAGTGAAAATAACATTTCTTTCACTGAAAACAGCATCTTTGCAGGAAATGTGCTCTGATGGATGTTGATGGCAATGTGGATCCTTTGAGTCATCCAATGGATACATATTCAAGATTTTTGATGCAAGATGTTAATCCCAACTTCTATGAATATCTACCTTCTTTGTCCTCTGACATATGTCAGAGGAACTTCGATTATTTAGCACAAAGATTCCCAGAGGAAGAAGCAGTGTACTAAGAATGAGAGTCACCTTCCCGCTTGAAGCTGAGTGTTCTCCTTGAAAACTTGGCTGAAAGTCTTGTTTTTCCTTCCCTTTGTGGTTTAAATGTTGTGGTCCAAATTAAATGTGCTGAGGAGACTGAGATGCAAGACCATCTGAAGAGAGGTGTGGATAAGAGGGAACTGTGCTCTTCATCTTTGAACAGCACTGCTTAGAATGGGTACGTGAGGCCCGGTGGAAATCACTTACGGGAATCATGTCATTATGTAAATTGAGTGAATACACTGTGTGGAGGATATATAATATGCAGATGGCAGCATTCAGTTTGTAATCACCCTCCAACCCTTTAAAAATATGTGCTTCTAAAGATTGATTATAAATAGTATTTCATAACATGCTGAAGCTGCAGAGGTGTGCCTGAACCTCGATTAGCTAATAATGTTTATTATTTTAATGAGGGAGTGAATGAATGCTTGAGAAAATAAAATTAAAAGAATGGAAATTAGTTTCAATTTATTAAACTCTGAAATGTTAATTATCACAGCTCCAAACCTTTTTTCACACTAGCCCAGGATTTTGTATAGACACACAACTCGCAAGACTTAGTGTCTACTATTTTTATTTCAGCAAAATAAGAAGAAGAAAAGTTGAAAAGCTTTATGACTCTGGGCAAATAAATATGGAATGTCATCAGAGGGTTTAGTTGATAGACAAATAGTGAGGGAAAGGGGAATAAATATCAAAACCAGGTTAAAAGTGTAATATCCATTGCTGAGTCTCCTGGCATTGGGTTTAGAGATCTGTGGCTCTGCTCATCCCCTGGTGGTTTTGAGTCCTTCACACTCTACAGCCATTCATGTTCACCAATATGTCCCTAGGCCCTCAAGGAAGTATTGGGATTTACCTATCTGTTCTGACTTAAAAAACTAGGAAATGTATTGTATAGCTAACATCTCCTCCATGATAATTTTTCAAAATGTTTGACATTTTATGAGTTTGGCTTCCATCAAGGGTGTCTGCAATATCAAAGGCTATCAGAATTTAGTAGATAAAAGCCCAGAATACACCATTAAATTTGAACTTCATTTAATAGCTAATCACCTTTTAGTATAAGTACATCACATACAGTATTTGGGACATTCTTATGTCCCATGCATAAGTCTGGTACAAATACTTAAAAAATTTGTGTTGTATATTTGCAATTTAAGTGTAATTGAGTGTCTTGTATTTTATCTGGCAACCTTACCAATGAGTCAAAAGGAACCCAGTATTGCATCTAAGAGTTAGCACATTCTGGAATTGTTGTACTTGACAAAGCCTGCCTGATTCTATGAGTCAGCTCCACCGAGCTTTTCAGAAGAAAAAAATAATCTATAAACTTTAGGACAAAATAACCTCTTAGAATAATAACCTCCCTCTGAAAGTCTCAAGTCAAACTAGATCAAAGCTTGAGATAGGTCTGCAGGGGGTATGCAAATAGAGATGATGAGCTTGAGCTCTAGGGGAGTCAATTGCACAGAATAGATTAACTCAATAAGCCCCTTGCAAAATGACCTCCACTGAACTGACTTCTTTGGTGAAGCCTTAAGCTTTTATTGAAAGAAACCATAGGCAGAACATCAAGATACCCTTTACCAAAACTGCCATTGGGCTTTCTCTGCTTACCTTGCTAAGGCCTGATCTTATTTAGCTCTCCTGGTATGTTCCCCCAGAAAAGTCCATTTTTTGGTCTTATTTTCATATTTCTGTAACTCCGTGTGCCATTCTCTCGCTAGATTATTCAAAGGACAAAGAATGTATCTTTTAATATTGTATTTCCAGCAGCAGAACATTACCAGGCCTACAGTAAGTACACAGTATGTGTTTGGATGACTGGCTGGTTGGATGGTTGGCTGGATGGATGGATGGATGGATGGATGGATGGATGGATGGATGGATGGATGGATGGATGGATGGATGGATGATAAGTTTCAAAATATTGCTGTATAAAGAGTAAAAATAAACTATACTTTTACAAGAATATTCTTGGACACATGATTCATATCAACCAAACACTGAGGGAAAAAGCCAATGTGTTTACAGCAAGAAAGTGGACAAACTGTGGAATATTAACTCAATGGAATTCTACTTAATGATAAAAAAATGACATACTGATGCACATAATAGGAATAAACTCAAAAATATTATGCTGAGTAATGGAAGAAAAACAAAATACTTTTCTGTGCAGATATTTAAAAAAGCAAAACTACTTAGGTGGGGGAAACACATAAACCACATTCATCGGGTAGTTGGGGTATGTGGAGATTGACTGGGAAGGGACAGTAGAGAACTGTCTGGGTGACATGTTGTTCTGGGTCTCAAGAGCTACTGGAGTTGCACAGGTGTGCACTTTGGTCAGAATTCAATGAAAGCACATTTGAAATTTGTGTGTTTCATTATAAGTAAATTTTCCCTCATAAGAAGAAAATATTAAACTCTGCTTATATGCAGAAGTATTTAAAGAAAATATAAAAATGTCCATGGCCTAAAAAATAAAATGGATTTATGGCTGGATAGAGGGACACAGGAATATAACAGAAAGTGGAAAAAATCAAATGGTAATGATAGAAGTCAGGTAGTGAGTATACAGGTGCTCCCTGTAAAGTTCTGTCAATTTGTTATATGTTTGAATTTTTTCATAATAAAAACTAGGGATAAAAAGAAACTTCTGTCAGTGGACTTCACACTACAATGAATTCTGTGGTTCTCTAAGAATATTTGAGAAACTTTCTTGGGTAAACTAATTACTTCTGAGACTTTCTGGGGAATTGACTCCTTGGAAAAAGAAAAACACAATTCAGCCAAACTGTATACAGTTGTTGAACATGCTCCTCAGGTTATTTTCCATCATCGACATCACCAACTTGGAAAAATGCCCCACCTCCCACATTCCCTTTCCTTCTCTTTCATCCAGGGCTTTGTGTGAAAGTGTCTGGCTGATGGGGACTGTGTCACTATCAATAAGAAGTCCAGAAAAACAATGAGATACCATATTACACCAGTGAGAATGGCTCATATTAATTAGTTAAAAAAAAAACTGGAAACAACAAATGCTGGTGAGTATATGGAGAAAAAGGAGCCCTCTTACATTGTTAGTGGGAATGTTAATTGGTTTGGCCACTCTGGAAAGTTCTGTGGAGTTTCCTCAAAATACTGAAAATAGATCTATTGCATGATCCAGCAATTCCACTGCTAAGAATCTACCCAAAGGACACAAAAATATAAATTTGAAAAGAAACCTGCACTCTATGTTTATTGTAGCACTATTTACAATACCTGCTATATGGAAATAACACAAATGTCCCAAAACAGACAAATGGATCAAAAAGTATATACATGCATGGACTATTACACAGTAATCAAAAAAGACAAACACTTTTGTGGCAACCTGGGAAAAGTTGGAAGAGGTTATACCAACTGTAGTAAGTCAGAAGGAAAAAGATAAATATCAGATGGCTTCATTTATGTGCAAATATAGAGAAATCAAACAAAAGGTGAAGAAAAAGATAAAACTTGCAAGCTATTGATCTGAGGCATACAGAAGAGGAGGGAGATGGAAGGAGATCAAACAGGGAAGGAAGATGCTTTGCAATCCTCCCACTGGTAAGTTCATCATCAGTTCTAGCACCTAAAGAAGGTTGGAACCCGTGGTATTATCATCATAGAATTTTTTATAATGAACAGGGGGAAAACAGACAGCAAAGAAACAGCCACTTGTGTCCCCTCTCTCAAGTTCTAATTCTTCTTTGTGTTCTCTTCACACTTTCCTCTCCCTCTCCCAGGGTGATACCACCCTTTTAGCCTCGACTTCCTAGGTCCAGGTGAGCCCACTTACACATGTATACCCCCACTGGGCCAGGCCTGTACAATCATGGGGAGCTTACAATGCCATGAATGTTGGTCATAGAGGCTAATGGCAGAAGGGTAAAATGCCTGATCATTCATTTAACCTACAGAAGAGTATAATGGACTTTGGTGATGATTCAGGGACGATATGGTGGTGGGAAAATTATGGGGATTACACCGGAGGGGTGGTGGGAAAAATTATGAGGGGAGAAAACAATTACTGTACAAAAATGAACAATGATTAAGAGAATGAATAATATTTTCTAAAGAAGTCCATTAGAGATGTCTAGTTTCAAGGTTTGAGTAAGGCCGATTGCCCCCTTCCCCCACCCCCTGCAGAGATGACTGCTGGAGATCACTGTCCTTGACAGGATTCTGCAGCTGCTGAAAACAAGGATTTACTTGGGTAAAATTTAGGCCCAAGAGGAATCTGAATGTCATGCTCACAATTAGAAGTGACATGTGACCCAGGATTAAAAAGCTGGCACCAGAGAAATGAGCAAGCTGCTTCTTTGGAGTTGGTCTGATGTAGGAAAACTGCCTTTGGAATTCTATCTGTGGAAAGTCCAGGATGTTTTCTCTTCAGTCAATAAAATAAAAAATTAGGTGATAGTAAGGAATCCCTTTAATAAAGGAAAAACATTAGAGGCTCTCTGGATAGGGAAGACAGTTGACTAAATAACTCAGTCGCATTCTGCTGGAAATGTCTGTGATTATCACCTTGTGCTACAAGTGGGGAGGACAAGTCACAGTTGAACACTTGACCTTCCAACAGTCAAGGGAATGTCCCCCAGTCAAGGAAGCTGCAGAATCAAGGAACTACATTTGATGCTGTTTATTCCACCTCCTTTTCAGAAGAGGTGAGTCCTGCAGACTTTTCCTAGGAGATAGACTTGAATTCTATCACTGAGAGAAGGTGGAATAGTATGTGCCTCATTACCAGATATATTCATATTAGCACTGATAAAAAATATAAGGGCTTACTAAAGCCAACTGAAGGATAGAGTGGGGCTATGGACTGAGTTGTGTCCTCCCAGAATCCATATATTGAACTACCACTTCCCAATACCTCAGAATATAACCATATTTGGAGGTGGTTAAGATTATATGATGTCCTTAAGGTACAGCACCTGTCCAATGTGACTGGTGTCTTTACAAGAAGAGGGAGACACTCCAGGATGTGTGCCCAGAGAGCCAGCTCCTGAAAAGTCAACAAGAGAACAGCCATCTGCAAGCCAGAACAAGCAAACCCTGCCAACACCGGAACTTGCACTTCTAGAACTGTGAGAAAACCCACTGTAGTTGTAAGTCATTCAGTCTTTGCAGCATGAGCAAACTAATGTAATGCACCTGGGACTTGAGTAGATGGTTTTCCAAGTTTCATCTTTGAATGTAGGCTGCCAGGAGGCAAGATCGTTGACAAGTCAACAACTTCTAAACAACTGCAGTGGTCCTGACAGAGAAAAGGCTTTCAACAAGTAAATTTGAATGAGTGTCACTTAATTGAGCTTCTGCAGAACTAGAAGTTACTAAAAATTCACTGGTAAGCAGAATGTCTTTTATCATTTTTTTTCTTACATTTTCTTATGTCATTGTTAATTTTTGGTCCAGCCACTATGGAAAGCTGTGTGATAGTTCCTCAAAACTCCAAAAATGGATCTTGCCATATGACTCAGCAATCTCACCCCTAGGGAATCTACCCAAAGGACACAAAAATACTAATATGAAAGAAATCTGCACTCCCATGTTTATTGCAGAACTGTATACAATTAGCCAAGATATGCAAACAAACCTAAATGCCCTAAAACAGATGAATGAATCACGAAGACGTGTTCTGTATGCACAGTGAAACACTACACAACAACTTTTAATTGTATCTGTTGGCCTTCAGTAGAGTTCTATTATATTGATTATAATGACTTTTCTGGTTTGGTTTTTTTTTTATTGTTGACTTATTTTATTTATTTCATTTATTTTTTATTGATTGTACACACACACGTACACACACACATATACACACACACATCTACAAATTACATCATTGTCTCCCCAGCAATCCCACTAATGCAAATCTATCCAAACACTAATTCAAAAATATACCTGTACTTGTGTGTTTATTGCAGCACCATTTACAATTGCCAAGATATGGAAACAACCCAAATGCCCCAAAACAGACAAATGGCTGAAAAGGATGTGGTGTATTTACACAACTGAATATTATACATCAATCAGAGAAGACAAACTTATGTCATTTGCAGCAATATGGAGGGAACTAGAAGGAATCGTGTTGGTGGAAAAAAAGTCAAAAAGATAAATAGAAATACGGGATGGTCTCACTTATATGAGGGGTATAGGTAAAATAAACAAACAAATGGACAAGAAAAAATTTTTTTAAATGCCAACAAAACTGGAGCATAGAGCAAGAGAGGGGGAGGAGGGAGAAATAGGGGAGGAGGAGGGCACAAAAGGGAAAAATTCGGGGTAGATAATGACGGTTAGATTTTAGAAAATGTAAAAAATACAGACATTAAAAGAGAAAAGTCTCCTAAAATCTCAAAGATATAACTGTTGTGAAGACTTTAACACATTTTCAACATTCATATAAATATATACATGTGTAATTTCAAAACAAATTGAAAATATGGTAATTTTTTTCCTTTGTCACAAGAGATTATATTTTCTTATCATATCTCATATTTTCTCAAATTCAATATTTAATGTTTACACTTATGTTTCCATCATAAGTGTAATGCTGTTTCAGCATCTAAAAAATTAAATACAACAGTAAAATACATAAATCTACTTGTCTAGAGAAACAGATTTTGGAATCACATTTAGGAAAGCTAGATATTTTTCTATGTTTTTGTTTGATTATTTCCTTCTTCTTTTATGATTTACTATTGTTCCATGTTTAGAAAAATCTTTCCCCATACCCAAATCAGTTAGTCACTTCCATTTTCTTTATATATGTATATTTCTATTATGAAAATAACATATACACATGATACAAATTTTGAAAATGAATGAAAACTGAAAAAATTAAAAGAAATTATGTGTAATACTCTGACCTTTAAATGTTTATCTTTCCATCAATCTTCCATGGATATTTTTATATATTTGTTGTCACGTATACCTGTAAATGAGCATTTATATGCTCAATTTACATTTATCTATATGAATATAAAATGAAAATCTCATTACCATATAAAACTTGGAAACTACATAATACTATTTAGAGAAAATAGTATTTTCCATACAGAGCCACTGTTAACATTTAGTATACATTTTCTTTCAAAATTTTTTGTATATATTTCTATGTAAGGAGATATGTAGTATATAAAAAGATGTATAATATACACAAAAAGATACTAATTCTATTCTTTTTATCTAAAATTAATACACATTCATGATAGAAAATTGTGAGTCCACAAACATAAAATTAAAACAAAGCTAAAATCACTATTGAGAATCATTCAAGAAACATTACTACTAATAAATTTGTATTTTCTTTATATATTCATATTCAAAAGAATATGCATGATAAACATAAAATAATACAGATTTTCTATGCAAAGTAATATAAATAAGTTTAATGAATATACTATCAGTTTATCTAATATGTTCATTCTTTTCTCCTGTATTTTAAGTGTCTAACTTTGCCCTCAAGTTATTTAATTTTCTACAGAGAAATTTTACCACTACTCCCTCAGTAGATTTTAATTATCTTTTAACAAATTATCTTATTATGTCAACTAGTTCGTCATTTTTTTTTCCTTCACTAAGTCTTGTCTTATGGTGTTCTACATGCCAGTCAATGTTCATGCTGTCTTTATTGTGTTTTTTTGTAATTGTTTCTTGATTACTTTTTTATAATGATAGCTGACATTCAATTTTAAGAAATTATACAGACAATTGCTATGTACCTTTTCCTGTTTTTCTTAATGTTAATATCTTGAAAGCTATAGTACTATAATACAACCAGTATTCTGACATTGGTGCAGTTGAGAAACAGGACAAATATGAATCTTTCTTTTTCTTGTACTACACCCACCTCTGTCTACCTCTATCCCATTAATATCTCCTGCATTTCTAGAATTTTATCATTATAATACATGGTTATATAAATGGAATATATAAATAGAATCATACATCATGTAACCTTTAGGGATTGGCTATTTTTACTCAGCATAATTTCCTAACAATTCAACCAAGTTGTTTTATGTGTGGTTTTGGTGTTGTTTTTTTTTTTTTTTTGCATTTTGACACATTTACATAAATTATATATTATATAAAATTATGGGGACAGATTTTAAGGTGGTTTACATAAGCACTACTTCCTAGTATTAATTCATCTGTGTAATCCTCTTCTCCTGAGTATGAGTGGGGAGTGTGAGTAATCTATAACTTCTTTCTTACCCATTTAATGTGGCAAAGGTGATATATACATATGTTTACATTATGTGATGACACAAGGTGTACCACCATCTTACTAGCGATTTTTTTTACCCTTTACTAGTTTTAAAGAAGCAATCTGTCATTAAGTGGCTGTGTTAGAAAATCCCAGTTGGCTAAGAATTGCAGATGGCCTCTAGATGCTAAGTATGACCTCTTATAAGAAACTAAAGCCCTATCCTTCCAACATAAGGAAATGAACTCTTCCAGCAGGCTGAGGGAGCTCTGAAATATTTTCTTACCAAGGAGAGCCTCTGAGGAGATCATAGTCCTGACCAATATTCTTAATATATACATACATGCAAATGGCCTCCAAAAAATACTAAGCAATATGGGTTGAGCATCACATTAAAGACCATATATTATGACTAAGTGGGATTTAACCCTGGGGTTCAAGGATGGTTCAATGTATGCAAATGTAACATACCACATTAACAGAATGAAAGATAAAAAGCATATAACCATCTCAAAATGTACAGATAAGTTTTTGACAAAACAAAAACTTGACAAAATCTCTCTACAAAATTGGTATACAATTTAGGTATAGAAATTAGATATAGAATGAAATATTACATACAGAAAAGCCTAAGACTTCTATGAAAAAAAATAAAACTATTAAAACTATCAAGCAGATTCAGCACAGTTGCAGGATACAGAAATCAGTCACATTCTATACACTAAGAATGAGTCATCAGAAAGAGAATTTATGAAAATAAACCAATTTACAGTTCTATTCCAAAAAAAAAAATCTTAGGAATAAATTTAAGGTGGTAGACTACTTTGAAAACTATATTCTGTGGCCATGGGTTTGATGAATTTATATCATCAAAATGTCTGTACTATCCAAAGCAATATACAGATTTAATGCAATCTTTATCAAAATCTTAATGTCATTTTTTCACAGAAACAGAAAAAATTCTAAAACTTGTATTGAACTACAAAATGCCCAAATGCCAAAGCATTCTTGAGAATGAATTAGCTAGAGGTTGACTCTTCATGCTTTCAAGCTATATTACCAAGTGACAGTAAACAAAAATGAATGGTCTAGTCATAGAAAGAGATATATAATCCATTGAAACAAAATTGAATTCCCAGAAATAAACCCACATGTTTATATATTAATATGTCTGTAAATAAGCGTATGCATACAGTCAATTTATGACAAAGAAGTCAAGAACAGAAAAAAGGAAAAGAATGTCCTCTTCAATAAGTGGATATTAGGATAAATGGAAAGCCACATGCAAAAGAATGAAACTGGACCCCTGTTTTACACCAAACATAAAAACCAAGTGAAAATGAAATAAAGATTTTAAAATAAATTATAGAGCCATAAAATCTTGCAAGAAGACACAGGGAAAAACACCATAACATTGGTCTTAGCAATAATTTTTGTATTTGCCACAAAAAAAGACAAAGAAAACAGCAAAAATTCAGCAACTTCAAACCAAAATGCTTCTATACCACAAAAGAACCTATTAAATAAATATAAGGCAACATATGAAAAGGGAAAAAATACTTGCAAATCTTATGAGGTAATAACCTCATATAAGGAGTTACTATGCAAAAAAAAAGTAAGAAACCCATATAACTCAATAGCAATACTAATAATCACCATCATCATCACCTTATTAAAAGTAGTGAGACCTAAATAAGCATTTTTCCAAAGAATGCATACAAATTGTAGGTTTACAAGAAGGTACTTAGTATCACAAATCTTCAATAAAAGTGCAAGCCAAAATTCCAATTACCAATTACCAACTGACACCGATGAGGTATCCATTCACAATTTTAAGGATGGCTATTATCAAAAACATAAGCAATGCCAAATGTTGTCACTGTCAGTGAGATGTGGAAATAAGAGAGCACATGCACTGTAGGTGGAAATGTACAGAGATTATGGAAAAGCAGTACAGGGTTTCCTCCAAAGTTAAAAATAGATCTACCATATGACCTAGCAATCCCACTTCTGGGTATTTTTCCAAAGGATATTAAATCAGTGTCTTGAAGAGATATCTACATTCTCATGTTTGTTGCAACTTTATTCCAATGATCAAGATGTGGAAAAATCTAAGGGCTTATTTATCAATTGAAGGGTATATGGATAAAAAAAATATTTACCTACATATGTGTGTATATCTTATACTCAGTTATATTTTAAAAAACTGTTATTTGGGACAAAATAGAAAAAACAGAGAGGACACTGTACTAAGTAAAATAAGTCAGACACAGAAAGACAAATATGTGTGATTTCTCTTCTGTGTGGAATCCAAAAATTCTGTATTCATAGAAAGCGAAAACAGAATGATGATTGCCAGGGCATTGGAGAGAATGCTAGACAAAGGGTACAAACTCTCAGTTACAAGAAAATACATTCTGGGGATTGAATATCTAGCAAGGTGACTATGGTTGGTAATACTGCATTAGGTACTGGAATTTGCAGACACTTCATCTTAACTGTTCTCACCACACACACAAAATAACAAGATGAAGTGATGGAAATGTTAATTAGTTTGATTACAAAAATCATCTCACAAAGTAATGTATAGTAAATCATCACATTGTACACCTTACATATGTACAAATAAATGAATTAATTGTGTCTCAATAAAGCCATTTTTGAGTATACCAAATAATGATGCCACTGATAGTAGACACAGTTCTTTGATATCTGGCAGAGAGTCTTGTTTGTGCATAAGAAAATCAGCTTTACTAAAAATATTTCAACATAACCACCCAAAGTTAAAGAATTTTGTCCAGTGTTAGACTCAGCCTATTGCTTTACACAACTTATTACTGGCTACAGTTTAACTTAATCTAGAAAAGGGGACCCAAACTTTTGCTACCAGTTTATAGATGGTAAAACAGACAAGGCATAGCTTACATAAGTGGAAGGCATTTCAAAGGCCATTTCCTTCACTTCTTGACCTATTGGTTCATTTCTTCTATACTTTTTTCAAAAATCTATCTTCCTCATGACTGTGCTGAATTCTCTGATGACAGGTTAATGCTGCCAAGCTGGCAACTTGAAATGGAGTAATTTTAAAACCTGCATCCTAATAATGGGAGTCGCTCACTTTTGAGCCTATAACTAATTCAAAAGCAATTGAAATCTCCCAAAGAGAGCATGCTGTAGTGGGAAGCAATCCCCCCAGGCCCCAGAGTGAGGCCAAGAGACAGGCTCAGTCCATCAGGCGGGCAGGCAGGCCGACTCCTGAAAGAGAGAGAGCCCAAAATAGAATGGGATAGAGTTGATGATGCCACGGTCAGGTTACTTGGTCAACTCCCTTAATAGCTCATGTTCCCACAAAACAAGCTCACCCCGATGCACTGCACTGATCATCAGGAGGTTCCTGCATCTGTGAATACATGGCCTATCAACAGAGTATCGTTCAAGTGCAGGGCACCTATTATAAGAACATGAAAGAATACAACTGCTCCCTATTGTTTCGTGCAGTTGGCAAGGACTTCTTTCAACACTGGCTGAGAGACTGCAGTATGCTTGATATACTGCTAGATGTTCAGAAGATGCACTGATAGAAAATAACCATAGGGCTCACAGTCTGATTGGGATGACAGTGGGAAGGTGAGGGGAGAGGAAATAGGAACAAAACTGTGTGGTAATCTAGAGCAAACCAGAGCTCCTTAGACATGTGAGTCAAGGAAGTTTTCCATCTGGGAAATTTCCTCTTATAAAATATTTTATGCCTTCAACATCTAGATCTATACTCTGATTTGTCAATGAGTTTTTGGATATAAGTTCATGATTGTTACTGAACCCCTGACTTTCTGGGCTATGAATATGTCTCTAGTATGTATTGAATTTAAGATTTCATATCTTTTAAAAAGATAATTGTCAGTGCTAAACTTAAGTGTCATTAACAAAATATATAGAAAGGCATGGGGGAAATTGTGTCATAATAAAGGTGTGATGACTTAGAGAAAAAAGAGATGCTCTCTGAATGAGATAGTTCCATGTCTATAATAAGTGATGAAATAGCAATTGATTTGGGGTTTTGGCTCTTTTTTTAGCCATTCAGACCATCCATATGGCTGGTATACTGCTCCAAAGTAAAGAGTTTTCACTGCTCGTCTGTAAGGTTTAATCCAGACATTCAAGTCCTTAGCAAATAGTCATCCAAGTTGGGCTTTCAAAAGAGAGAAATGATTTTGTTAGACCTTCCTAATGTTAACAAACCAGGAAGTCAATCAGTCATGGGAGGACTAAGCAAGCAGTTAGTCTAGGATTGGCATGAGAACAGCAATCTTACACCAGTAAGAATGATCCACATCAAAAAAAATGGGCAACAACAAGTGCTGTGGATGTGGAGAGAAAGGAACGCTCTTACACTTCTGGTGGGAATGTAAACTGGTTCAGTCACTGTGGAAATCAGTGTGGAGGACCCTCAAACAAATGAAAATGGATCTACCATATGACACAGCAATCACTCTTCTGGGAATCTACCCAAAGGAGACCTCAATACTTATACAAAAGGACACCTGTACCCAGATGTTTATTGCAGCACTGTTTACAATTGTAAGGACATGGAAATAACTCACATGTCTCAAGACAGATGAGTAAATGAAAAAGATGTGATATACATACACAATGGAATATTACTCATCAATTAAAAATGACAAATTTGAGATAACATGGATATACCTAAAAGAAATCATACTAGCAGAAACAAGTCAGAAAGAAAAAGACAGAATCCAAATGGTTTCACCAATACATGGGACATACATAGAGAAAACAAACAAAAAGGTCAGGAGGAGAAGTCAAAACAAGCTAACAACCAAACTAAATTTGGTGGGAGGTGGGGAGGGTGGGCACGGTCAGGGAGGGGAAGTGGTGAGTGAACCCTGAGGAATACAAAGATGTGAAATATATACATATGTTATTTTTTTTTTTTAAAGAATGGTGTTAACTCCACACTGAATGGAATGAGAATGAAAGTATCTCCACATGGAAGGGTTGGTTAAGCCATTTCCCAGGCTAGAGAAGAGCAAAAGAAAATAAAGAAAAGATCAAAGGCTAGCACCTTCCTCCTCACTTCTAAAGGAGATCCAGATCAGAATACCAGGCCTCACTCTCCTGTCACTCTTCCTTAACTCTCCAGGGCACCCACGTATGGTCTTTTAGCAAAGATGCAAGATGAGAGGAGTAGAAGACAGGCTGCAAGGAGATATAAGCAATGACTGAGTCATCAACTAAAAATAAAGAGGGAGAAACTGACCAGGTTTTAGAAGGTTGATAGATCTTTAACTGACAAGATTTTCACCAAAAAAGGTCTTGGTGGTTTGAAGACAGGAGAGGTAAATTATAGAAAATAAAGATAATTGTATTCACTTAAAGATAAGACATGAGTAATTTAAAATCCAAACTAGGACTTTAGAAATACTGTGATGGGAACCTCTTTCATGGTATTATTATGGCAAGGAAATCTTGCTGAGACTGTACCTCATATCATAAATAAAAGATGGAATTAACCTCTGCTGGATCAGGTAAAGAACACTTTTTAGAAATGATTAGTTCCAACTGGCTTCACAACTTACCATGTCATAGGGAAACAAGAAAAGGTGACCCATGCCTGGAAATTCCCAACAGAATGTGCATCCCATCCCAGGGCCCAGTTCTGGGATGTAAACTCAGTAAACTCAGAGCAGACAGCGGTGGTAAGCCTGTCTGACTGCCACCTAAGAGGATGAGGGTGAGAGCATAGGTGAAAAGAGCAGACAGGTCTTTACCCAAACTCCTGCTCCAAAGAGGAATGAGAAAGTCAGTCCACTCTCTCAACTCACTTAAAACTCAAGGATTCCATGTGCCTTGTTTGCAAAAGGAGCTCAAGAATTCATGCTTCACTCCTTTGCAAGATGAATGTGATATTCTTCCCATTGAGAACTGAAGTTGATGTACTCTGCTCTCAAGTCAGGCTAGCCTAGTGAGAGTTATGAAGGGTAGAATGTTGGAGGAAGTTATAGTAGGGGTGATCCTGGTTCATTGTCAACAGACCTTGCATTTTCCAGCTCTGTGTTCTAGGAACCCTGCCCACAGACCATCAGCACAACCCACATGAGGGCAAAGTCCATGAAGAGGCAAAGCAGGTCTCATCTAATGACAATCAACAAGTGTCAGACTTAGGTCATTTTATATCTTTCAGCCCAGCTAACAGTCAAGCTCAAAATGGTCACTTGTGTGAGGCCAGTGAAAACCAGGAGAAGGACTTCCCAGGCAACCCATACAGTTGCTATAAAAAAGTTTTTGCAGTTTTTACTTTTTTAATAATTTATGCATATATATATTTCACATCTTCATATTCCCCAGGGGTTCACCCATCACTTCCCCTCCTTGACTGCTCCCATTCATCCCACCACCACCCCCCAGGTTGTATACTTTAGTTTGTTAGTTTGCTTTGACTTCTCCTCCTGGCCTTTTGTTTGTTTTGCCTATGTCCCATATATTAGTGAAACCACTTGGATTCTGTCTTTTTCTTTCTTGTTTCTGCTAGTATGATTTTTTTCTAGGTCCATCCATTTATCTCAAATTCATCAAGTTTGTCATTTTTAACTGATGAGTAATATTCCATTGTGTATATATACCACATCCTTTTCACCCATTAGTTTGTTTTGGGATATTTGGGGTGTTTTTAAATAACTAAGTTTTGAGGTAGTTTGTTATATAGGAAAAAAACTACTACATCGGTACATTTACAGGTATATGAAAGATAAATGATGATAGATAGATAGACAGATAGATGATAGATGATAGATAGATAGATAGAGAGAGAGAGAGAGATAGTAGATAGATAGTAGATGGATAGATAGATAGCAACTAGTAACTTTGACTTGTTCCCATATTGAGTTATGGAATCAGCATCCTGAACTCTGAAGAAGGTGAGCAGATGCCCAGGTGGAGGTAGGAAGGACGCAGAGATAAAACAAAGCAGCAATCACCACCTGGGAGATCAAATAGGGGCAGTTTCATTCTAATCAAATGGATTTTACAGTAGCCTAATTTTCCTTTTTTACCTTGTTTATTCGAGAGGACACAGGCCTAGGAGTCAGGAACAGTGAACATGACTGTGAAGTTGACCTTTGGATCCATCACAGAAGCCCGTGTTCCCAGTGTCTTCACCAGCACCATGTCCTCAGCCACCCTGACTGCTCCATAACAAGGGCAGCCAGAGGGCTCCAATGAGAAAAAATAATCTGAAACGCCAAAGCATGATGCTAACATGAGACATTGCTATAAATTAGATTTAATGCTATTAATTAGATCCATAGCCATTTATTGAATTCACAGCCCCCTCAAGTTATTTGATGAGATAAAAGGAAATATTTTATGGCTGGAAGTTGTCAGTAACATCATCTCACAAATACCTGCCTTTTTAAAAAGGGTGTGTCCAGCATTGGAACCCAAAGCACAAAGAGCTAGGTGTTCCAGAAGGATCCCTCAGCCACAGAAAAGAGAAAAATGCACAGAAACATGAGTCATCTGAGCCTCCTGGCCTCATTTCCAAATCTACAGAATTGGAAAATGTAAAGCACTATTTACAGAACTCTTGACATGCTCTGGGGATGGAGAATGAATAGAATTAGTCATCACTCATCACCTGCCATGTGCCAGATACTCTATGAGAATATTTTCTGTGTATACTCTTTATTATTCCTTTCAACTACCTTGTGAGAGTACAGAAAAGAAAACTGATTTTCAAAGAGATAAGCAATATTACAAGGTAGAAAGGAGAAAGATGGAGCGCTTAGTAAACTTTCTATGGATGACAGAGAATATAATTGGTTTCAAAGGACAGGTAAAAATATAAGTGAAAACAGACAAAACTCATGCTAGGTGAAAAAACCCAAGTATGAGGTACAAAGTGACAGAATCGGATACTTATGGAGGAAGTTTGATTTGAGCAAGACCTTGTAATGTCAGTATAAGGGAAGGAGAATAGAACAAAGCTGAGGATGCTTTACCAATCAGGGTTCTACCAGAGAAGCAGAACCAGTAAGACAAATATGGATTTGTTACAGGGAAATGCTCACACAATATGGAAGCTGATTACGCAGTCTCTGTTAAAGCTGTTGTTTTTGCATTTGATACTGGGATTTAAATTCCACCTGGCAGGCAGTCAGAAGGGAAGATCAAGAGCAGATTCGATCATAAAAAGGCAAGTCACTTTAAAAATGGTTAAAATATCTGCAGGTACTTTTCCAACAAAAATATATAAACGGTGCATAATATTGGTGTATATTAGAGGATCTAAATCTCAACCACAAAAACATGTTACTTCATGCCCGCTAAGATGGCTAGACTCAAGACAAATAATAATAATTAGGGATAAGGGTGTGGAGAAATTGGAATAAACTGCTAGTGGGGATGCAAAACGGTACAGTTTTGGATTTTGGCAGATCCCAGTAATGATGACCCATACGACCCAGTGATTTCACTCCTAGGTATAGATCAAAAAGAAATGAAAATGTATATCCACACAAAAACACATACACAGCTGTTCATAGCAGCATAAACCATAATAGCAAAAATTTTTTAAATGAAAACAGTGAAAAAGATAAAAGGTAGTATATCCACACAATGACATTATTGAACAACAAATGGCATGAAGTATTGCTACACTATGGATAAATCTTGAAAACAGGAAAGGTCACATATTGTACGATTTTATCTATATGAAATATCCAAAATATGCAAATCCACAAAGCCGAAAATAGATTAGGAGTAGCCTAACCAGGGTGAGGGACAGGACTGTAAGTGTAAAGTGTAACTGATAATGAGTATGGAGTTACTTTGGGGGCATGATTAATTCTATTGATTACAGAGGCAGACTTCTGTGAACCAACAAATTTTAAATTTGTGAAATGAGTGGCATATGTATTATATCTCAATGAACCTGTTTTTTGTTTGTTTCTTGAGTAGGCATAAGCTCTACCCATGAAAACCATGCACATTCTTGTTGTAAGTAACCTTGCTGATGAGGGAATCCTGCAGAAGTTGAGTATCTTCATCATGGTGTAAAATACACACACTTGGCAGAGGAGCAGAGATTAGAATGTACCCATGGAAAGTAGAGGAATTCAGAGCCAGATGCTGTTTAACAAGGTGAGTCAGTTGATCACCAATAACACATGCATGCTACAAAATGATGGCCAGTTTCATCCAAATCTCACAAAAAATTTCCCTATGGTTCAGCCTCATTGGAGATACAAGGGAATTCTGGGAAATGTAGTTCAGCCTGGACTAGTTGAACTATTACAAAGCCATCACAAACTCTAGTGTTGAGAGCTTGGAAAGTAAAAGACATTCTTCAGTGTACAATAGGGAGCATAGGGACAGAGCACAATGAACAGTTAAGCACAGGGAAGAGGAAAATTCTAAACAGAGTTTTGGGACAATAAGCTGGCAGCAGAAGAAAAAGGAGCATGTAGAAGCAGGTTAACCAACTAAATGGCTGTTGCAGAAGTGAGGGTTATGAGAACCTAAAAGGAGGATAGGGCAGAAGAGCAAGAAACTGAGATTGAGGAGCTGGGTCAATCCTATTCTTTAGAATAATATAAAGACTATAATAATATATTGGATATCAAGTATGAAGGAAAAATAAAAGTAATGTATAGTTTTTAAAGCACCGATTGTAGTTTCTAACTTTTATACTCTCCAATGCATTGTTTTGTATATGGAATTTTTAAAATTTTGTTATTTCCTGAACTCTTACTAGTTCTAACAGTTTTTCAGTTAAATCTTTTGAATTTTGATTTCTCCAAGTAAACAACAGTATAATCTGCAAATAATGGAATAAATAAGTAAAAATTAAAAAATAAAGCACCAGCCGGGCACGGTGTCTCATGCCTGTAAGCTTCAGCCTATGAAGCGGCCGGGGCCAGGAATCACGGTTCGAGTCCCACCTGGGGCCTGTAGCGAGACCTAGTTCCAAAAAAATAACTGGGGGTGGTGGCGCGCACCTGTAATCCCAGCTGCCAGGGTAGCTGAGGCTGAGGATTGCTTGAGTCTGGGGTACCCCAGGCAACAAGAGCCTGAGGTTCCACGGGCAAAAATAGTGAGACCTTGTTTTAAAAAATAAATAAATAAATAAAGCACCAATGAAGCTGTGGCCTCAATATGAGCAGTGCATTTGTCCTCAACATGGGCAGTGAACTAGTTCATAAAATTTAGGAATAGATGCCATTACCTGTGTCTGAAACACAGAGGTAAAAGATGGCCTAAACAGGATAAGGGTAGAGGCTTAAACAGGAAGGGTACTTTTACTTCGTTGCAAACCCCAGGTGGGGAGGAGGAAATGTATGACCAAGAGGGTGTGAAGTGCAGAGACTGACACAGGAACTTTTGGGAAGGAGAGAGAGAGAGGAGGCAAGTTTGGAGAGCTCCATCTCGGAGGTTTTGGCATCTAGAGGAAAAGGACCCAGAAGCGGAGTCTTCTGGGGCTCTCCCAGCATGAAGACCAAAAGACCAGGAGCTGTGTGAAGGTGGAGGAGAGGTGACCCTAAGGAAGTGCTGAGCCGCTGTGCAACCTGGAGAAACCTGAACTGAATGTAGGGTGTGATGGAGGACCAAAGGACAAGGGTGTCACTTGGCTAGTTTGGACTGAGGTAAACCCCACACAGCTCCCCAAGGAGCAGAAGTGGGGTTCCTTTCTGTTTGGGGTACTTGTGCAAGTGTGAACTATTAGAGCCTTAGCTTTTCCCCTTACTGTAAATAAACCTGTATGTTCACCCTTATTCTGCTTGATCGCTGGGCAACTGCTTGCACACAAATGGGAGAACTCACGTTGATAAAATTAAAAAGGGGGTAGTCTGCTACCCGATAACACCAAGACAGAGAAAGTGAAGTTACCATTAACAGAGGCAGCAGTTTAGGTAAAGGAGCAGGTCTGAGTAAAAAAAGATGAACTTGTAAGTATCGCTGGAGTTTGTTAAAATAATAATATCATACACCTGGAACTCAAAAAACCTTAGGCGAAAAGTCAAATGCTGGATATATTGTCTCTGAATCAGCCTCCATGGTGCTTGTGGAACAATGCTTAGATCACTACAAGGGAAAGGATCTGCTAAGAGCAGGGGAAGGTTAGTAAAGGCTAGAAAGGAACACTCAATGAAACCACAGGACAAACGGGTATATTAGATGTCCCAGAAGTCAGGTGCTTGGAATGATTAATTTTATGTGTCATTGTCACTGAGTCTTTGATACAGGGTGACTGGCTGGATGAGCAGCCAAGGCCTCTGGTAGTGATGCAGTTGAAATTGTATTGGACACCATACTGCCCTGGTGGGAGGTGTATGAGGGAAAGACCCGTGAGAAGAAGCAAGAAGTACTAACAGGCGAATAAAAAGGAGCCAGAGATAGGAGAAGGGAAACACAAGAATGGTAGGCTGATAGTACGGGTTCACGTGGCTGGGTGAAAGCCCCTGAAAGACTAAGCTGGGCTTTCATCATTTTATCATTCAGAATGGCAGACCGGGTATGACCAGGGGCTGCTGAGGGCAGGTATGGTGAATTTGTCCAGATGCTGCCAAAGGCAGGTCTGGTAAAGGAAGTGTGTGTGTGGCACCACAGCAAGATGGCATGGCCAGTATCTGGAGATAGGTAGGAATTTGGAAAGCTGGTTTTGTATCAGTATTTGTTGGAAACATGTGAAGCAGAACTGCTTAGAATGCTTCAGAGAGAAGAGAATATGCTGGAGAAAGACTGGACTTTGCAGAGTGCTTGCCTCAGGTTTGGGGAGCAAAGGGACACCATTTTGGATATGTGTTTGAACTCTCAGACTAAAGAGTAATTGGGGTAAAATAACTGACCTCTTGTGGCATTAAGGAGTTTTTGTTTGAACTTTCTGTTTCCCTTGTTAGTTCTCTTGTTAATAAAACCCTTTTGTTTAATTGAATGTGGACTTACCATTCGACCCAGCAATCCCACTACTAGGAATATACCCAGAGAACATGAAGACATTAATTCAAAAGGACACATGTACACGCATGTTCATTGCAGGCCTGTTTACAGTTGCAAAGAATTGGAAACAAACCAAATGCCCCCAAACGGATGATTGGCTAAAAAAAATGTGGTACATATACACGATGGAATACTACGCATCCATCAAGGAGGACAAACACATGTCATTCGCAGCGACCTGGATGGAGCTGGAAAAACTCATATTGGCGGAAATAAGCCAAAAAGAAAAAGAGAAGTAC